>CM044009.1:29869293-30094293 GCA_024085815.1 Flaveria linearis | reverse complement strand
TACACGATACTATATCTTAAAAGGGGCATAAGTTGAGCTAGGAAAGGATTACGGCACCCACGACCTGTCCACTGAAAGGTTTCGAAAAGTTACACATGAAAATCAAGGTTGCACAAGGAGGTGGAGCCACAAATGCCCCCATGGGCGCCACCGACGCTGGGGTCCGTGTTTTGTTGAGATTTGACCTATATGAAGGGTTTGAAAGGGAAAAAAAGTCCTATTACGAATTTACCTATTACAAATCAATATTGGATGAAAAGTAACCATCCTTCTAAAGGTCTTCCAACATCAAATTCATCCGGATTTACATGATCAATTACAATTTTATAGAAGATTCAATGACGAGGCAAGGCTAATTCGTTTGTGATTCACTTCAGGAACGGGTTTGTGCAAGTTTCTATTTTTCTTAGTTAGAACTTTGATTTGAGATTGGATCTTGAACCTTTTAAGTCTTTTGGACTAAATTTATGATGATTATTTAAACGATTTGATTTTCTTAAACCTAATTTTGATTTTCTATAACTATGGGTGTCTTTAATCATTGTGTGATTGATTATTAGAATTAGGGTTTCATTATTCAAAATGGTAATTGTATGAATGAAGTCCTTTAAGCTTTAATCCATAATTAATCCTTAGATCTTATCATGTGTAAGTCACCATTAATGACTTCTCACTAGGTTTTATTAAAGAAAGATTCTACTTTGCCAAATTTGAATGCTAACGTGGGGTTGCTTTTCTCCAAGATTGTTAAAAACCTAAATTTTATTTCATTCATTTAATTATTCATCAAATAAATACATATATCAATTTACTTTTCAATGTTTAATTTTTTTAGTTTGATTGTTACTAGCACTTTGCTGTGATTGCCTGTCGATTCGACACCCTTCTTACCCTTTACTATTAAGGGTCATTATTGTTGGATTCTTTATGCCCAAGACATATAGTGTAGGATTCTGTGTGCCCAAGACACTTAGAATATTGATGTGGTTAGTACGTTATGATCCAGTCGGGTTATACCCAATAACAAGCTTAGCAAACACCAATTAATATTTAATTGATGATATGATCATGCAATTAAATATTTACACCAATTTAGAAAATGGGTTTTCTAAACAAGTTGCAAATGAGATGGAACAATTATTAGGATATTTTGTTCAATAATATTATTTGTAATGTTATTATATAAGTTAGATGACATTACAAATTAATAATGGATGTGTATAGATTATGCAATTAAATAGTTAGTTGTATATGTATCTAATAAGAGATCTAGTTACAAGACATTTAACATGTGTAATGTGTCTAATTAGAAAAAAAGAGAGGGAAAGCCTTTTGAATGGCAAGATCGGCCACCCCCCTTTGGTTTTCTATTGGACCATTTCTACTTGTTAAACCAACTCCCACTAAGTGGTCATGGGGTCATCTAAACACACCATTCTCATTGCATGCAAAAGACACAAAACACTCTTTCTCTCTCTCTCTATTTTCGGAACAAGGCAGCAGCCTTAGAGGGTTTAGAAGATCTAATTTGTGCTCCTTTTATTGGTGATTCTCCTAACAAGAAGGGTTTTGCAATGAGGCTTGGGGTATACAAGCTTGAGGACTCCTATTCTTGAAGTCTAGGCCGATTTGAAGCATCAAACAACCTCTTTTCTTTGGTCATTTTGCTGCTCAATAAGGTATAGTAATCACAGCTCATTGAAGCTGTGATTTTTATGTAGTTTAGCATATGTTCATAGCTTGATCATTCACATATAATGATCCTTTGGTTAATGGGTTTGTTTTATACATCTATATAGTCATCTAAAGAACATATTTCAGCTTTTAAACAAGTTTTAAAGCTATATAATATCCGCTGCGTTTTCAGAAAGTTTAAAAGGTTAAACTTTGATTTTGTGTTCTAACAAACCCATCATTAGAACATTGGTGGTTAGTATGATTGATCCAAGTCGGGTCATACCCCATACCAATCTTAGCAAACACCAATAAATATTTAATGATGATATGATCATACAATTAAATAATTACACCAATTTAGAAAATGGTTTTCTAAATAAAATGTATATGAGATGGAACAACTTAAAAGGATATTGTTCATGGGTATTTTGTAAGTTATTAAGTTGGTTAAATAATATCAAATAATAAAGGTATATTGAGTTATATAATTAAAAGGTTAATACATAACTTATTAAGTAATAGTTAAAATTAAATGAATAATTAAATGGGGGGAAACCCCTTTTGGACCTTATTTTCAGTCGCCCCTTGGTGGGTGTGGGTATTCATTTTGTTGTGTTGGAAGTAGACAAATTAACTAGAGATACACTCCACACTATCTCTCTCTCTCTCTTACATGCAAAAGGACCAAAAACTCTCTCTTTTTGGAAGAAACTCATGGCAGGAAGGGGTTTCAGCATGTTCTTGGTCGATTTTGGTGTAAATCTAGCAATGAAGGTGTTTGCTTGATGATTGTGGGTATGCAGCTTGAGGACACCTTCCGTGGTGTTTTGGCCATTCAAGAACCTCATCCCTTCCTCATACTCACGGTTGGTAGCTTTTGAAAGGTTTTCATGAGTTTGCATTTGGTTGTTATTTTATGCTTGATAGCTAGTTCTTTCACATATATTTGACCCTTTTTCTTGGGGTGGTTGATGATAAATAATATACTTTAAATTTCAGTTTATAAAACATATTATTAAGCTTTGTTTCCACTACGTTTTCATGTTTAAGAGTTAAACAACTTTGATAAGGTGTCTAACAAACATCATGGCATCTAGGCGGATATGTGGAAACTAGCTTCTAAAGTCCTTGTAAAATTGGTTTATGGGACTTTAACAACCTAATAGAGGCTGTTTTGTGATGATATAACGAGTCCCCAATCTTTCAAAGTTATATCATACATGCTTGTGATTAAACCTTGAAAGATAGATGTCAAATGGTTGATTATTTTGTTTGGACAAAAACCCTAAATTCCAGGCTTATGTTGGCCGAAAATTTGGGGTTAAGGGGGCTTTATTTTTGTTCTTTAATTTGAATATTTTCTTAATATTGGTGCATAACCTAGCCTTGACCTTGTGTTGCTTTGGTTTGGATGAATGTTTGGTTTGGTTGATTTTATTCATTAGGGTGTATTATTATTCTTTTGTGCTTGTATTGTTGTAATTTTTTATTCATTCAATGGTGATGTAATACATAGATTAGGTGTATTTTCTTTTATTAGAAAATTTGTGTAGGATATAAATTTTGTAAAAGAAAATGCACAAGTTGGAAGCACAAAAGGAAGGCATAAAGAGAAGGACTTGAAGCATTTGGATGCAACTTCAAGTGGGGGTCTTTGGAGATCCTATCTTATGTGTTGTATTAACCCTTAGAAAATACCAAATGACCACACTTGTGATGGCAAACAATTGTGGTCACCTAAGTGGCTATGGTTATGCACATGTGGTTGTTTGAATATGCTTGTTTGATTATCCATTTTATGTTGATTGTTTGATATGTGGATATGCTTAACAATCTAAGTATATAATCATAACAAGCTAAATATTCCTGGTTCTTAATCATTAGTATGTTAATAAAAGGTTATTAAAAGGATTATGATTTCAAAATAAAAGGGGTTTTATAAAAAGGACCATAGGGTACATGTATTTGAAAGCATGCGAATACAAGGTACATAGAGTTTTCAAAAACTAGAATTAATGAAAACTAAAATCTCTTTGGAAACAAGTTTAACACCATCCTTTTACATGACACTCAAATCACTTGAGAACTATTTGTTGGATAAAGGTCACCTAACCACTTTTAGGGAACTTATGCGTTTGAGATGGGCTTAACGTATTTGTGGGATAAAGGTCACCTAACCACTTGTATGTGTAAACTCACACGTATGTGTAAGTAGACGACTTGAATTGGAAACCATGTGCATAGGGTCACCGAAGCATGGCGTACAATGGTATTGATGGGATTAAACATGCCAACTAAACATAAGATGTTTAACCAATCCCATAAGGCTAGAAGTTGCAAAAGGTTGCAATTGTCAAGTGTTGACTACCTTGTTAATTAAATAATAGGATAAAGGTCACCTAACCATCATTTAATTGTAATGTTGGATTCTAGGTTTTAATATTAATTGTCTATGAGCATAAAAGGGTATTATGATTAAAATTTAATATTTTAGAAATACTAATATGAACTTTGTTAATTATTGTAGAAATGGCCGCAAACAATAATTTACCACCCCCCGACCGTCCATACCCTTCACTGAGAATGTCTTAGAGAGGGATCGTCTTAACCATAATAACTTTATGGACTGGTTTTGAAACTTGAGAATTGTTCTCAAGCAAGAGAAAAAGGCCTATGTCCTTGATGATCCCATTCCTGACCAACCCGACCCCGAGGATGTTGAGGCCTATAACGATTGGCTTCAGTACACTAAGGATTCCATGCAGGTTTCCTGCCTCATGTTGGGAACTATGATTCCCGAGCTCCAAAAGGATTTGGAGCATCATGGTGCATATGACATGATTACCCAGTTGAAGGAAATGTTCCTTCAACAAGATAGGGTAGAGCGCTTCGAAACGGTTTGAGCGCTTCATGCGTGTCGCATTGAAGAAACTCAAGCGATATCATCTTATGTACTTACGATGAAAAGCCACATTAATCGCCTCGAGAGGCTTAACTGTCCCGTCTCAAAGGAGTTGGCCACGTATTTGATCCTTAATGGCCTAACTATAAAGTTTGAGACGTTCATAATGAATTACAATATGAACGGGTGGGACAAGAGCATTGGGAGCTTTATGCAATGCTCAAAACAGCCAAGGTAGGGATGGGTAGAAAGGTTCTACCTGTTCTCTCGATCAATGAGGGAGGCTATAAGAAAAGGCCATTCCCCGATCCCAAGGCAAATGTTGCCAAAGGAAAGGGGTACATCAAAGGCAAGGGGAAGGGAAAGGCTAAAACAGAACCTCCAAAGCCTAAGCTTAAGAAGCCTAAGGTAACGGAGAACGATCCATGCTTTGAGTGTGGTGAGATAGGACATTGGAAAAGGAATTGTCCAACCTATCTCAAAGAGTTGAGAAACAAGAGGGATGCTGGGAAAACCTCAGGTATGACTTTCATGATTCATATTGGTTTAAATGTTATTTCTTCAAACACATGGGTATTGAATACCGGATGTGGAACTCATATTTGCAATTTGTTGCAGGGGTTCAAAAGAAATAAGCACTTCAAGAAGGGAGACACAAGTCTCTACATGGGCAACGGAGCAAATGTTGATGTCAAAGCCCGAGGAGACTATATTTTGAAACTTTCAAATGGCTTGGAAGTTGTTCTTAAGAACATTTTGTATGCTCCTAGTTTCACTAGGAACGTAATTTCTGTTTCCCTTTTAAAACAATGTGGTTATGAACTAAAGTTTGTAAACAATGGTATTTATATTAGTATGGATGATGTATTTTATTTTAAGGCTATGCCTTTTAATGGTATCTATGAATTGGTTCATGATGATTCGTCCTTAATAACTCATTATACCAAACAAGCACCAAGAAACTTAAAATGGGTTTAAGTGATTCATATCTTTGGCATTGTTTTCTTGGTCACATAAACAAGAATCGGATTCAAACACTTCAAAGAATGGTCTTTTGGAAACAAATGAAAATGGTTCATTTGAGAAGTATGAATCTTTTTTACAAGGTAAGATGACCAAGTCACCCTTTAGTGGTACTAACGAGAGGGCAAAATACTTATTGGGAATCATACATTCGGATGTATGTGGTCCTTTTAAGATAATGACAAGAAATGGTGAAAGATACTTCATTACCTTTACCGACGATTACGGTCGCTATGGTTATGTGTACTTGATGACACATAAATATGAAGCTTTTGAAATGTTCAAAATCTTCAAGAATGAAGTAGAAAATCAACTCAACAAATCTATCAAAGTTCTTCGTTCAGATAGAGGAGGTGAATACCTCAGTGAGGCTTTTCAGGATTATCTAAGAAGTTGTGGGATCGTCTCACAACTTACTCCACCCGGAACACCACAACATAATGATGTGTCTGAAAGGAGAAACTGAACCCTATTGGATATAGTTCGATCTATGATGGCTATAAGCTCACTACCTCTATCATTTTGGAGTTTCGCATTGCTCTCTGCGGTTCGTATTTTGAATATGGCCTCGACCAAGAAAGTGGATTCGACACCTTTTGAAATATGGCATGGAAGAGTTCCATCGCTATCATATTTAAAAGTATGGGGTTGTGAAGCTTATGTTAAGCTAAACACACAAAACAAGTTGGAAAGTCATTCCACTAAGTGTATATTTGTTGGATATCCCAAAGACTGTATAAGATACTACTTCTTTGATCCAACAGAGCAAAAGGTATTTATTGCTCGAAAGGCAGAGTTCTTGATTCCACCTGAAAGATATGTATTTTTCATGAATGGATGCTATGTGGTTGACTTCGATGAGCCAACTACATACCATGATGCAATGTCCAATTCGGATTGTGACAAATGGCTGGAAGCCATGAACGCAGAGATGCAATCCATGCATGACAACCAAGTTTGGGAATTGGTTGACCCTCCACTTAACTCCAAACTGGTTGGATGCAAGTGGGTTTTCAAGAAGAAAAAGGATATGCATGGAAACTTGGATACTTATAAAGCAAGACTTGTAGCAAAAGGTTTCACTCAAACTCAAGGGGTTGATTATGATAAACCTTCTCGCCTGTGGCAATGCTAAAATCAATTAGGATATTATTTGCCATAGCTGCACATTATGACTTTTAGATTTGGCAAATGGATGTCAAAAATGCTTTTTCTAATGGACATCTCGAAGAGACTGTCCATATGGTTCAGCCTGATGGTTTTGTCGATCCACGACATCCTAATAAAGTATGCAAGTTAAAGAGCTCAATCTATGGATTGAAACAAGCATCGAGAAGTTGGAATCAATGTTTTGATGAAGAGATCAAGAAATTGGGTTTCATCAAGAATGCTGACGAGGCTTGTGTATATAAGAAGGCTAGTGGGAGCATAATTACATTCTTAGTGTTGTATGTTGATGACATACTAGTATTTAGAAATGATATTCCAACCTTGGAAGGTGTTAAAACCTGGCTTGGAAGTTGTTTTTCCATAAAAGATCTTGGTGAAGCCACCTATATTTTGGGAATAAAGATCTATAGGGATAGATCGAGGCGGTTGATAGGTTTAAACCAAAGTGCATATATTGATAAAATCATAAAAAGATTCAAAATGGAAAACTCTAAGAAAGGTATGGTACCTATTCAAAGAGGGACAATATTGAGTACATCTCAATGTCCAAGCTCAAAGGATGAGCAAGATCGAATGAAGGACATCCCACATGCGTCTGCTATAGGATCCATCATGTATGCAATGATATGCACTAGACCGGACATGTCATGAACGTTAAGCATGACTACCAGATATTAGCAGAATCCAGGTAATAGCCATTGGATGGCTGTTAAAAGTATATTGAAATACCTTAGGAGGACTAAGGATATGTTTCTAATATACGGATTTGATGAAGAGGAACTCGTTGTAAAGGGTTACATGGATGCGAGTTTCCAAACTAATCGAGATGATTCTCGATCACAATGTAAGTCTTATGAATAAACTGAGATGGTATACAAGCTTATGTGGACAAGATGGTATATTGGGTTATTGAGTGATTACACTAGTACATCTTACTAGTCCAGATATAAACCGAGAAGGGTGAATTATTATGAGGGGTGTGTACATGAGACTTAAAATCAAAAGCACGTTAAGCTTAGTTGGGTGATTTCCTGTTTTAATTGCCTATAATTGACCTGCTAGAATGTAAATCTATTGCACAATGTAAGTCTTATGAATAAGGGCATGACTTTGGACCAGAAATGATTTTAAGTGACTACTGAGGTATATTTGCAATGATGGTTTTATAAATTAAAATTGAGCTTTGCTTGAGGACAACCAAAAGGTAAGTTTGGGGATTATGATTGGGTGGTGTAAGTTCAATGTTTAATGGCTTTATTTCCGTGTTTTACATGTAAATTTATGAGAAATAGAATTAATTTGGGATTATCTTGTGTTTGTAGGTTAAACGTGAAGAATACAAAGAAGTTGGAAGAAAGGGACGAGAATTGGAGCTCGAGAAGTATAGAAATGATAAAGCAAGTTGCACGACAACTGTATATTTAAACAGGCATAACTTGAGCTAGGAAACGAGTTATGGGACCCATGAAATATCCGTAGAAATGTCTCAAAAGGTTCCACATGAAAATCAAGGTTGCACAGGGAGGTGGAGCCACCGACGCCCCCATAGGCCCACCGACGCCGTGGTCCGTGTTTTGTTGAGATTTGACCTAAATTGAAGGGTTTGAAAAGGGAAAAAACCCTATTACGAAATTTACCTTTTACACATCAATCTGGGATGAAAGTAACCATCTTCTGTCATTTTAAAGGTCTTCAACATCAAATTCATCCGGATTTACATAATCAATTACAGTTTTGTTGAAGATTCAATGATGAGGCAAGGCTAATTCGTTCGTGATTCACTTTGGGGGATGGGTTTGTGCAAGTTTATATTTTTCATAGTTAGAACATAGATTTGAGATTGGATCTTGAAGTTTTTTAAGTTCTTTTGGATTCAAATTATGATTTGATTATGCTTAAACCTAATTTTGATGTTCTATAACTTTTCTTGTCTTTAATCATTGCGTGATTGATTATTAGAATTGGGGTTTCATTATTCAAATTAGTAATTGTGTGAATAAAGTCCTTTAAGCTTTAATGCATAACTATCATTTAGATCCTATCATGTCTAAGTACCATTAATGACTTCTCACTAGGTTTCATTAAAGAAAGATTCTACTTTGCCAAACCTGAATCCTAAAGTGGGTTGCTTTTTCTTCAATATTGTTAAAACCTAAATGTTTATTTCATTCAATTAATTAATTATTTAACAATAAAATGATGGATTTGTTTGTCCATAAAACCAAGTTTAACCTCTTAAACTTTCAGAAAAACGCAGCGGACATGATTATAAAACTGAAATTTCATGTTCTTATGGTGACATATATATGTTTAAAACAAACCCAAAATCAAAGGATCATAATATGTGAATAAGCAAGCTATAAGCACATGTAAATGTACATAAAATCATAGCTACATTGAGCTGTGAAAACTCTCTTTCAGCAGCAGCAAAAACCGACTTGGAAGGGATGTTTGATGCTATAAATTCGGCCAAGGCTCCAAGGAGAGGATCCCTCAAGCTTGTATACCCCAAGCTTATTTGCAAAGGCACCTTCTTGTTAGGAAGAAACACCATAAAAAGCTCCAAAACCCCTTGTTCTTGCTGCTTATTTCCGTAAGCAATGAGAGAGAGAGGAGAGGATTTTTTTGATCTTTGTTGCATATATGGATATGAGAGTGTGACACACCGTAATTTCAGGTTAACACAATTCAGACTGTTGTCGTTATCATTGTTACATTCTCGTTATTACCCGAAACGTATACAAGCATCGCCACCAACATCATTAAATAAATTATGATATATAATACTAACAATGGCGTTTGTAGAGGATTCAGATAAACGGGATTACTTAAGGAATCCTCTAAATTAACATAGCTCACCCATATACGTCGTTATCAACTGAAACAAATTCGGGAACTCGGGGACTAAGTGCGAGGACCAAACGTGAAAAATTGCCAAACTAGGGCTGGGTATATAAACCCCTTACCAGCCCTAATTTTCATTTCCACTCCCTTTTCTTCCTCTTCTTCACCATCTCCTCCTCTACCTCTCTACCACCTCCTAGCACCAACAATCACCTCGTTTGAGCTTGTTTTCGCCGGGGAAATCGTAGCTACAGCTGAGTTAACACATTTACAGCAGGTAGGCGACCTCAGTCGTCCATTTTATTGCATTTCACTTCTGCGAATTTGGGGTTTCGGGTGCTCGGGTTCAACCCGAATGCATGAGGTCGTGGGGGTGTGTGTGATGTCAATCAGCATGTACATTTTAGTTAGACATGTTAGAAAAGAGTTTCTGGAAGTCCTTGATGTGTGAAAACCATGCACGGAACAGCCGAAGGCTGTTCAGCCCCACCAGCAGTCGCGATCTGCTGCAGTTCGCGACTGTGCCAGTCGTGCGACTGAGCCGTACGACTGGGTGTGTCGTGCGACTGAGTGGTGCGACTTGGGTGAGTCGTGCGACTGAGTCCAGGCGTATGTGCGTGTCGTGCGATTGAATGCATACGATTGAGAGTGTGTGCGATTGAGTCAATCGGATGAATGTGTGCGACTGTGCATCGCACGACTGAAGGTCCAATCGCACGAATGAAGGCTCAGTCGTGCGAATGGCCGTTGAGTCGTGCGAATGGGTGATGTGTGGTACGACTGAATGCTGAGTCGCACGAATGAGGGTTCAATCGTGCGAGTGAGGTTGATTCGTATGATTGAAGGCCCATTCGTGCGGATGAAGTGTCCAGTCGTGCGTCTAGCCTTGTTATGCGACTGGAGTCATAGTGAGTGAATTCTCCTTGTGTGCGGTGTGCCTATCGTGTGACGATAAGGTAACATCAATAAAGTGTCATTCCTTGACCACAAAGATTAAAGTCAACGCTATCAACAAGCACATACTTTTTCAATCTCAAATAACCTAACCGTTTACAATTATCGACAACCCATTTGCGGTCTACATAAAGTCTGATATGTGTATGCCTGCTTGTGTGTGTCACCCACGACCGAACCAATGCGACCCGACCCGACTAAACATTTCTATTAACACCAGACACAACATTAACGCTTAACATAACTGTCAATAGGTGTTTGACGGTTCATTGTAAACAACACTTGGGAGGCTTTCATCCTACATACTTACTACATAATTTATGAGTCTTCACGACCCCTATTTTACTTTCTTTCCTTTTGGGGGAGAAAACATGCAAACAGATTTACATAAATGGTTTTAGTATTATTGATATCGTTTGTTACGTTAGTGCAAACACATATAACAGTCCTGACATTCTCGAATCGTTTGTTACGTTAGTAATGTGTAGCGAGGTAATTCTGAGTAGTACTACTGGGTCTGACAAAACCCGCCCGGGCTAGTCGCGCTAGCTTGATTGGAGGTCAAACGGGTTCAAAATTGACCTAACATTTGTCACTATCTGGTGAGACGTGACGAGGTTACAACAAACATATAGGACACGCAAACAGTCAGCTTCGGTTCGAAACGCTAAGTAACATGATCATAGGCTAGCTACCTAACGATATGCTTTATATACTAAACCATTGAAACGCTTTCGGACACATTTCTTGTTGATTAAACCTGTGAACTCACCAACTTTATGTTGACACATTTTAACATGTTTTCTCAGATCACAGGAACGCGTAAGCTCATGTTGCACGCTTCAGGAACGTACTCAGGACATGCATTCATCGATCTTATTTTCTTACATTGAACATTTTGTTTAGACTTGGCACTTGTAACTTTCATGTAATGGATTTACATGTCATGTATACGCTTTCGCACTGTTGTAAATTTCATTTATGTTCCGTTGAATGAAGTCAAACGTTTATTTTTAAATTCATATAGTGTCGTTCGATATGACTGTGTCTGAGATCCTGGTATGTCACACGCCTAACGGTAAAACCCCGTTTGTGGAAATTGAGGGTGTGACAGATTGGTATCAGAGCCACATGTTATAGAGAACTAGGATTGCATTGCATCTAGACTATAGCCTTAGACACAAAACTAGTATTGCACAGACACTCTTACATGATTGCAACTGTTGTACGAACAACCTCCCGGCATACTAATATTACATTGCTGAACGAGCATAACATTATCCGTGTGACACATGTATCATTATTGGCTAACAGAGGGGCGGAGAATCCCGCTCGCTCACTTCCAACATTTACACTTGATTCTTCACTCTCGGAGTTGAAGCAATGACGAATTGAACCTAACCTTACCACATTGGAACACAGAAACCTTTCTAACTCACACGACTAGCCTAACGATGACAAACAAATAGAACAACACCTCACTCTTCCAACTCTTTCACACTTGTTACCATTCTCAAGATATCCTATCTTCTACACTAGTCTGAGTAGTAAACGAGGGACAACTAAGATATTCAAAGTCTATCAGAGAATCGGACTTAGACATTTAAACGCCTAGAACTTCAAAGGGAAAAGGGCCAAATTGTCTTGATTCCCCGTTGTTATCTTAACCGAATCCCTTGTACAACCTTAGTACAACCTTAGTTAATTGACCCTTGGTATAACAAATATATCTTTGATACCTCTATCATTGATAACACTCGGTACTTGACAAGGTATGTTATCTCGAATAGGAGGAACCATGAGTGACCATGCAAAGCAAATTAGGATCACGGGTGCACACGTAATTGTAATTTGTCATGCATGAGAATTCTGGCAACTCGATTGAGTGATAACGGACATGATCGGTACAAATTTTCATTTCCATACTTGGAGACATGGGGTCTCGGTTCTCATAAGCTTCACTATTGATATGAAACAAATCCTTCATTCCTACTAGTATGATACAATTTATTATTATCAATAATTATTATCCGATTAGTGACTGATATGTATTGTGAATCGAAGAAATCATGTCTGGAAGAAGAGCTGGACGCTTGGGTGGACAAGGAACCATTAACATGACTCAAGCTGAGTTGAATGCTATCATCAATGAGCGTGTTGCTGATGCGCTCGCAGCCTATGAACAGTCCCGCTATCAGAACCAGAACAACCAGAATATGAATCATGGAGGTCCAACAGTCTGTACCTTTAAGATGTTTATGGATTGTAAGCCTCACTCTTTCAGTGGTTCTGAGGGTGCTGTCACACTGCTTCGCTGGCTGGAGAAGCTCGAGTCGGTTTTCGCCATGTGCAACTGTCCTGCAGGAAGTCGTGTCAAGTACGCCTCCGGCACACTAGAAGGACCAGCTTTGACATGGTGGAACTCACAGGTCCAGACCTTAGGACTTGATGCTACTAACGGTATGCCTTGGGATGATTTCAAGATACTGATGAAGGAAGAAAATTGCCCGAGGAATGAAGTCCAAAAGCTGGAAAGTGAATTCTGGAATCTTAAAATGATTGGCTCTGAAATTAAGGAATACACGACTCGTTCCCACGAGTTGGCTGCTTTATGTCCACAGATGGTGACCCCGGCCTACAAACGGATTGAGAAGTACATTGATGGTCTAGCTCCTCAAATCCAAGCTAGTGTTATGGCTGCTGATCCTGTCACTATTCAGCAGGCTATCCGACTAGCTCACAAACTCACTGATCAGGCAGTGGCACAGGGCACTTTGCCTAAACGTGGCGCTGCTTCTGCTTCATCTGATCATAAAAGGAAATGGGATGGTAACAACAGCAAGTCTTCAAGCTCCAATAACACCCAGCAACAACAGACCAGAAAGTTTGAATCATCAAGAAGCTTCACCAACAACAATCAGAACAACAACAACAACAACAACAATGCTCAGGGATCAAGCAACTATGCGAGCAAGTATCCGAAGTGTCACTGGTGCAACTTTCATCATCATGGCCAGTGTGATCGACTCCGTTGTCAAAGGTGTGGAAAAATGGGTCATGCTGCTAAAGACTGCAGGGGTGAACTGATGACTCAGCAACAACCCCAACAACAACGCTAGGGTGGAGTGACTAGAGGCTGTTATGAGTGTGGTAAGGAGGGCGACTACAGGAAGGATTGCCCACAGCTGAAAAGCGGAAACAAGGGCAACAATGGAGGCAATGCTAAAGGTCGTGCTTTTGTGATTGGGTCTGGTGAGGCAAGGAATGATCAGAATATGGTTACTGGTACGTTTCCCCTGAATGGTTGTTTTGCTTCTATACTATTTGACACCGAGGCTTACAAGAGTTTTGTTTCTAACAAGTTCATTAAGTTCTTAGATGTAACCTTAGTAGATGTGGAGCCTAGTTACACTATAGAATTAGCTGATGGGAAACTAATTGAGGCAACTCACATCATTAAGGAATGCAAGCTAGGATTATGTGGTCACGAGTTAGATATAGATCTGATGCCTGTCACACGTGGTAGCTTCAATGTAGTTGTTAGAATGGACTGTTTGTCCAAGAATCAAGCTGAGATCATCTGTGGTGAGAAAATCATTCGTGTACCACTTCCTAGTGGTGAAGTTTTGGCAGTTCAGGGCGAAAGGAGTGGTACGGTCTCAGGAATCATCTCCTACATGAAAGCCCAGAAGTGCTTGCGTAAGGGTCATACCGCTTTCCTTGCTATGGTCACTGAAAAAGAAACCGAGGAAATGAAAATTGAAGATATCCTTGTTGTATGCGATTATCCCGAGGTTTTCCCTGAAGACCTACCTGGTTCCCGCCGCATCGCCAAGTCGAGTTCCAGATGATTTGGTACCTTTAGCCGCACCTATCGCGAGAGCACCGTACAGATTAGCTCCAAAAGAACTACAAGAGCTGTCTACGCAATTGCAGGAACTATTGGATAAAGGGTTTATCAGGCCTAGTTCATCAACGTAGGGAGCCCCAGTCCTGTTTGTCAAGAAGAAGGACGGAACCTTTCGTATGTGTATCGATTATAGAGAATTGAACAAAGCAACGGTTAAGAATCGTTATCCTCTCCCGCGCATCGATGATTTGTTCGATCAACTACAAGGGTCGAGTTTCTATTCCAAGATAGATCTAAGATCGGGTTATCATCAACTAAGGATTCGAGAAGAAGACATTTCAAAGACTGCTTTCAGAACTAGGTATGACCACTATGAGTTTTTGGTTATGCCATTCGGGTTGACCAATGCGCCAGCGGTTTTCATGGACCTCATGAACCAAGTGTGCAAACCCTATTTGGACAAGTTCGTCATTGCCTTCATCGATGATATCCTTATTTATTCAAAGAATAAGGAAGAACATGAGGAACACCTTAGGCTGATTCTGGAGCTGCTGAAACAAGAAAAATTGAACGCTAAGTTTTCAAAGTGTGACTTCTGGATACGAGAGCTCCATTTCTTGGGTCATGTGGTCAATGAGAATGGGATACATGTTGACCCGACAAAAATAGAAGCCATCAAGAACTAGGCTACGCCTAAGACTCCGACTGAGGTACGACAGTTTCCCGGGTTGGCTGGCTATTACCGACGGTTCATCGAAGGGTTTTCAAAGATTGCTCAACCTCTCACCGCATTAACTCATAAAGGCACTACGTACAATTGGGGTGACAAACAAGAATCCGCATTTCATGTTCTGAAGCAGAAACTCTGTACGGCACCGATTCTATCCCTTCCTGAGGGTACAGATGATTTTGTAGTTTACTGTGATGCTTCTATTCAAGGCCTCGGTTGTGTGCTAATGCAACGCAATAAGGTGATTGCTTATGCATCCCGACAATTGAAGGTTCATGAGAAAAACTACACAACACATGACCTACAGTTAGGAGCAGTCATGTTTGCACTCAAGATATGGAGACACTCTTGTACGGTACCAAGTGCACCATTTACACTGATCACAAGAGTCTCCAACACATCTTTGAACAGATGGAGCTGAACATGAGACAACGTCGTTGGGTCGAGTTTTTGAACGACTACGATTGCGCGATCAAGTATCATCCGGGCAAGGCTAATGTAGTAGCAGATGCCTTAAGTCGAAAGGAGACACCTAAACCAAAACGAGTTCGAGCATTACAACTCACCATTCACACCGGTTTACCCGATCAGATCCGTAATGCTCAACTTGAGGCATTAAAAGACGAGAACCTGAAAGCCGAATCACTACGAGGCATGGAGAAGCAACTGGAAACCAAGCCTCACGGAATCTGCTACTTCATGGACCGAACATGGGTTCCCTTGTATGGAGACCTACGAGAGCTGGTAATGGATGAAGCTCACAAATCATGGTACTCTATCCATCCAGGTTAAGACAAGATGTATCACGATCTGAAGGTTCTTTACTGGTGGCCAAACATGAAAGCCGATATCGCCACCTATGTAAGCAGATGTTTAACCTGTTCTAAGGTTAAGGTGGAGTATCAACGACCATCTGGTTTACTTCAAAAAACGGAAATTCTAGTATGGAAGTGGGAACAAATATCAATGGATTTCATCATAAAACTGCCAAAAACTCCCAGCGGATGCGATACCATTTGGGTGATTGTGGATCGCTTGACGAAATCCGCACATTTTCTGGCAATCCAGGAGACTGACCGCATGGAAAAGTTGACTCGTATCTACCTAAGGCAAATAGTCTCTCGGCACGGTGTGCCAATTTCCATTATCTCTGATCGTGACGCTCGATTCACTTCACACTTCTGGCAATCCTTACAACGATCATTGGGAACGCGGTTGGATATGAGCACCGCATATCACCCTCAAACCGATGGCCAGAGTGAGCGTACAATCCAAACTCTAGAAGACATATTGCGTGCATGCGTGATAGATTTCGGCAACAGTTGGGAAACTCACTTACCACTAGTTGAGTTTTCTTACAACAATAGCTATCACACATCGACCAAAGCTGCTCCATTTGAGGCATTGTATGTGCGTAAGTGCCGATCACCTATTTGTTGGGCGGAAGTTGGAGAAAGTCAACTTACCGGCCCTGAACTTGTGCACGAGACGACTGAGAAGATCGTGTAGATCCGTAACCGTATGGCAGCAACACGTGACCGACAGAAGAGTTACGCTGATAAGCATCGTCGACCGTTGGAATTTCAAATTGGCGACGAGGTACTTTTGAAAGTGTCACCTTAGAAGGGCGTTATTCGCTTCGGAAAACATGGGAAACTAAGCCCTAGATACGTGGGACCGTTTGAGATTGTCAAACGGGTTGGCCCCGTGGCCTATCAGCTGAACCTACATGAAGAACTTAGTGGAGTACACGATGTGTTGCATGTTTCAAATCTAAGAAAATGCCTTGCAGATGAGACTCTTATCGTTCCATTAGACGAGATACATGTGGACGAACAACTACGTTTCATCAAGGAACCGGTGGAAGTCATGGACCGAGAGGTCAAGACGCTCAAACATAGTCGTATCCCTATCATCAAAGTCTGTTGGAACTCAAAGCGTGGACCAGAATATACCTGGGAACGTGAGGATCAGATGAAGAAGAAGTACCCGCAATTGTTCCAAAATCAGGCATCTACCTCTTAAGATACGCAGAAACTCTATTCGACATACGTTACAAACCGTTAAGCCTTGTATTCCCGTTGAACCTCGTAACATGATGGTCTAATTTTCGGGACGAAAATTCCCGCAACAAGGGGATAATGTGACACACCGTAATTTCAGGTTAACACCATTCAGACTTGTAACATCGGTTTCTAAACCCGGACTTGTAATTGTATTATAGTTATGTTTAATTAATTAAGTTGAGTTTGTTTGTTAAGATTGGTCTTTTGTCGCATGACTTGCATGCGAATGAACTTCAGTCGCACCCCTTACGTGCGAATGAGACTCAATCGCACGAATGGTAGGCGTATGGGCTTCAGTCGCACGATTCAGTCGTGCGAATGGGGTTCAGTCGTGCAACTGAGTATAAGGCGGTTAAGATGCATGTGTGGATAAGTAAGGAGGTGCAGAGAGTTTAAAAGCAGATTTCTATCTGCATCATCTCTATTACCCTGTTCCCTTCAAACCCAACACCCCTGTTCTCACGAAATTGACTATGGCAACTCCGTTTCGGTAAGTTTTGGAGGTCACGGATCAATCTTGATATGTTATTGTGAATCCAAGGATCTCAATTCAGGAATTATCAGTATTAAAATAAAATCAAATCAATGATCGCGGAATTATCATTAATTGACGTTTAATTGTTTTAATGATTATCGAAGAACACAAACACCAAAAACACAGTAAATGCGAAGGCAATAATTATTCAAAAGTATTTCATTAATTATCGAGTAATGATTACAAAAGAATAATTATAAATGTCTATGAACAACGATTTCTGTGAATCAAAATAATGTTGATGTTGATGTGACGGCGGCTAAGGTTGCACGATTATATGATGCTTGACAGCCGTAATATTGCTTGATTGTGTTCACCAAGATGTGAAACCTAGGACTCATATTTATAGATGGTTGGAGTCAGTTAGGAAACACCGGATCTCTTGGGATTCGATATTGATTGGTTGACTTGTTTGACTTGTTGATATTGTAATCATGCAAGTGTTCTGAACTTCTGCAGGAGCCTTGTCTTCCGCAGGAGTTTTGCTCTTCCGTAGATGTCTTGGTATTCCGTAGAAGTGTTGTTCTTCCGTAGGAATTCTGTCTTCCGTAGAAGTCTTCACTTCATACAATCCTTGATCATCCACAGGAATTCACTTGTGGTCTTGTAAGAAACATATCTATGGATTAACAAAAATGTTCATCCGTAGATGTTTCTTACACTTGGACAATTTCAGGAATCCTACCAAGTATATTGATTTTGCCAATCAACAATCACAATGCAACACACATATATATAGGTTAACCTATAGATTCAATGCACATACATATATATACTGATAGTTACAATCATTAATTACAAGACTTGACTAAAGTTCTAAGCCTATATAAAATAATCTAGACCTATGCTATCTAGATCCAACAATACTCCCCCTTAGGCTTAGATCCTTGTCATCAGTCCTTCAAAACTGAAAGTTCTTTGACTCTTGCTATCATCTTGTTGTAGAAGTAAGATACAACAGTCTTCTGATCATCGTACTTGTACTTGATCTTCATCTTGCTGATCTTCTTCAGAGTCTCAAAACTTAAACCCAAAATGTCTTCTTCCGTAGTAAGTGTTTCCACTACACTTTCATTGTGGACAATTTCGAGCTCATCTTCCTCTGATATTCTCAGTTCTAAGATTCATCAATTATAGATCCTTTCAGCAGCCCAGCTTCATGTCTTCTTCTTCTATATGCCTTTGCATGCAGTTTGTCTATCACTTGAATCATGTGCATATAAAGGCAGAGATCATTCTGTGCTTTTTCATCTGTTAGTCTTGGGAAGAATTTATCATGGAGATATGATGTATAGCTTGGATGAAGCATTTTGATCTCTATCGGGTCAAAAATCCTTATCTTTTCAGCTTTCTTCCCTTCAGCATTTCCAACAGCACTAGTTCTTTTGTTGTTTCAACATAACCCCATTCTGTTATAGGATAAGAATATTGATTTCCCTTGAAGCTTTTGATGGACTCTGTATTTTTGTTCATGCATCCAACCCTCTTCAACATGTCATCATCTACAAGAGATGAGACTTCAGATGTTCTTCTTTTCTTACTTTGATTTATCTTTTTGTGCTCCATATAGTCTCTCTTGGCTTGTTTAAGCACATCATCAATAAATCTTGTTTTCATTCCACTCACAGCCATAGAAAAGTCTCTTCCCCTCGAATGGATTGGATAGTTAGAAATGGGTAGATTTTGCAGATCTTTGATGTCTTTCTCAGGAAGACTTAATAGTGCTTCCACATAATGGAAGTATTGGATTCTTCCAGATGTTCTTTTGATGATTGCACAATCCCATTCTGGATCATATTTCCAGGCCATAATCCTCTTTTCTTCCATAGAACTGGGAGTTGTGATGTGGTCATACAGTTCTATCAGAGTGGATTTTTGCTCAGTTATTTCTCTAACTGTTGTTCCGAGAGGCCATACTTTTCCTGGGATAACTGCCCTTGGCTCTCTGATCAGTTTATCTTTCTCTGTATGTTGATCCTTAGGTTCAACAGTTACAGGATCAGCAGGCAGTTTGCTTTGTTGTTCATGGGATGGATTTGGAGCTGCAGTTCTGAATTTAACACCAGTTTCAAGTTCTATTGCCATGACATGCTCCATCATCCTCCGCAGTTCACCAGTTGATCTTCCTTTTAGCTCATGTGGTTTGTAGTTGTGGCCTTGTAACCAGCAGGTCATATTGTACTTGCTTAGTTTGGCTGTGTCACAATGGCCCAACTCTTTCTTGATCTTCTCAACTGATTGAAAGATGGTGAAGCTTCATAATCATAGTTTGGTAGAATGAATCTTGCAAGCTCAAACTCTTTCAGAAGATTCTTCATCTCAGTCAAGTTCATCCTCTCAACCATGTCATATGGGAAACCATGGTTTATGAGGGTCATGAACATAGTTGATTCAGGCCTCTCTTCCATAATATCTTCAGTTGTTAGAAGGTCATCAGCCTTTGATTCTTTTTGCTCAGTTGGTGACCCCACTTTGTTAGCTCATTCCACTCTTCATCACTTTCACCATCATCACTAGATAACTTCACAGTAGATAAATCTACTGAAGGTGTATGTTCAGGAGATGTGGGCTTTTGCTTTTTGGGGGAACCTTCATCTTTAATTTTCTTCTTGATGGAGCCCAAGTATTGTCTCTTCCGTGAATACACAATCAGTTTCTTTGAAGCTTCAGTAGATAGTTTTGATTGTTTAGTACTTGGTGCATCCCTTGATTCCAATGCACTTAGTTTCATCTTCATCTGATTAAGTTCTTCATCCTTTTCTTTGATCAGCTTATCCTTTGCGGATACTTCATCAGTCATATGCTCTACTCTAGAAGTCAGTTGTTCTTTTTCATTTTTCTCATACTTCACAGCTTCTTGCAGTTCTTGTTCATGTTTGAGTAGACCATCTATCACTTCATTATTGCTTTCAGCATCCAGTCTAAGCCTTTTCAGTCTGGCTTCGTACTTCACTAACTCTTCATCCTTCTCTTTAATGATTCCTTTTAGCTCTTGTATTCTTTGTTTTCTCTTATTTGATTTGAGTACCAACTTGTTGTACTCAGCAACCAAATAGCTTTTGCTGATAGGGATGTCATTATCACTCAGATCATCCTCATGATAGGCAATCACATCCACCTCAATCTCTTGTTCTTCCTGATGTTCAATTGGTGACACTGGTGCAGTATGATCAGACACAGCTTGATCCTCAGAATGTGTAGCTGAAACAGGAACGGTGCAAGCTTGAGACATCAACTTAGTCTCCCCTGTGTGAACAGAGTTTAGAGACTCAGTTATGTCCATAGGTTCAGTGTTTGCACTCTCAGGAGATGGTTTTTTTGGTGTATCAGGGAGTGGATGAAGAGGTAATTCGATTTGGATTGGAGAAAGTGGTTGTGTGTTATGTGAGGATGGATGAGAAGGTGATGGTGATTCTTGTTGTACTGGTGAGATAGGCTGGGTGTTGTTGGTGGAAGATGAAGAGATTAGTTGTGGGGATTCATGGTGATGAATAGGTGAGATTGGTTGGGTGTTTATGCTGGCTGGTGATTGAGGTTGGTGAGGGGGTGTTTGTCTAGGTGATTGATGTTGGTGAGGTGGTGTTTCGCTCGGTGAGTGTGATGCTTGTACAGATTCAGCAGATGTCTCTGCTTCTTCATCTATCCAAACCAATTCTTAAGGCATGTCGGCCTGAGCATCTACAACATGGGCAAACATGGGCATGTCTTCACCCTGATATTTTCCACTGATTTTGTTTAGCACTGATTTTCCTAAATGTGCCTGCATAAACACTTCTCCTACTCTTGCAATCCTTGGGAGTTCAGCGTTGATCACCAGTTGCAAGAATCTTGGGAACATGTACATTTTCTCATTCCTTTGTAGTTTGACTTGATCACAGAGGCAGTTGAAAATGTACTTAGAGTAGTTATAAGTTCTACCCTCAAAGATCCCAATGATTCCTGATGAGATGTGTCGAGAAAACCTATCAAGTCCTGCCTTTCTGTTAGAGATACACTTCAGATAGGTGTGGCATAGGAACCGATATGGCTTGCACAGCCTTCCCTTCTTTATCTCCCCTTTCTCAAAATCTCCATCATACCCCATCAAGTTAAACACCTTCTCAATGTATTCATTCTCGAATACATCAGGGTGCCCTACTTCTCGATCACCCAATTCAAGAGATCTTTTCATTGATCTGTATTTGTTCAGTAAGGATCTCAGCGACAATCACTTCATCATCTCCTTCTGGTTCAACTCGAGCAGAGTTCCAGAAATCGATTATGTGAGCTTGATGAATCACAGGATCTGTCGTTAAGGCATAGAAGAGCCTGGGCCGTCAAAGATATCTGATGATATCTCGACATCCTTCAGCAGCAGGATCATCCGCATTCAAGAATGCGCACACATTATGTTCCTTTGCAATCGGTTTGCCATCTGTAAATAAAATGAAAATCGGTTTAGCAAAATGCAACTCACATGAAGTCGAATCGTTTTAAAGACAATCACAGATTAACCAGTTCCTTACTGAAAATTAGAACATGATTTACCTTCGCGACAATGATAATCGATTATTGGATAATGATGTTTATGCTTTTCTTGGAACGGATTTTGAAAGTTTTAATGAGGGGGAAAGTGTGCGTTTTTCTAGGTTAGAAAACTGAAAAAGTGCTCTGAAAAAGTGATTAATGAATTCTTAGAGTCAAAAACCTTATTTATAAGCGAACACATTAATTTCTTTTATTAATTATGTTGGGCCCACTTCCCATTTATCCCTTTCCGTATACCAAGTTTATTCCGGATGCATTGCTTCTTCCGCAGAACATCTGCTGACCCTTAACATCTGCGGATGTCTTAACATCTACGGATGCTTAGCTCAAATACAATACATCTGTTACTAGCACATACGTATTTTACCATCCTACACAAGCAGTAACATTGTTATTGTTACTTCTGCTGAAGCAGAAATTTCACTATTACTTCTGCGGATGAGAAGTATTACTGAAACTTCTGCAGAAATTAAAATTTTGTTAAAACTTAAAATGTATGATATCACTAAGTAGACTCATGTGTTGATATTGGACATTGTTGACTTTGTTTGCATGGCAATTAAGTACAAGAAAGCAAGTGTCCTGTATCCTGCATTCAAGTTAGTGCTCAGGTTCCAATTCCTTCAAAGTGAAATAACACCAGTTTTATGCATGAACTACTCCCCCTAAATTTGTGATTAATGTTAAACTGTTGCATTTATCATAAATTTAAGTTAGAAATAGGCATGAAAGGCATATGACAGTCTAAATGAGAGGAAATCAGTTAAGGGGACAAATTAAACAAATGATTTAAACGATACAAGCATGCATATATATAGAGGGATCATACTATGACTCTAGGCTTCTGCTGATGTTGATTATTTGAATATGTGTTGATCTATTGCTCACCTGATTGTAAGTATATAGCCCCACTTAAATTCATACATGAGTAAGGTATCAACTAGGCATGCTGTTTATCATGTTTTGATGTTTGTTAATTAGTAACTGTCATGTGCTCCACATTCAATTGTCATTAGAGTTTGTCCTCCGTAGGTGAGGCAAATCACCACTTTTTCACACTTATTGACTATGTACATTAAGTTATAAGTTCTATCTTGAGACATATTACAGTCTCATTAATGCTTTGATGTTGAAGCACTTTGATTGATGTACAATTGATCATAAGTGATTCTTTTGAGAGCTGAGATATGATCTTCATAGTCACCAGGTCTTTACTTTCATAAAACAGAGGTGAACTTAACCCAGGTCTTTGTTTACAAAAAACAGAGGGAGAATGAAGATCACACTCTTTAATCATATTCCCAGGTCTTTGTTCACACAAAACAGAGGGAATATGACTTTGCAAAGATAGAAGATTATAAAGTATTTTACATAGTGTGCTTTTGTTAGTGATTTGATCACATCAGAAGATAACTTACATTCCTGACTCTCAAAATGGAGTTCCCACAGATAGATACCTGGTTCTGTTAGTTTGGCATGCTCTTAGCGTAGTTTCCACTCCTGATGAACCTACTCACATATCAAAATGTTACAAGTCAGGTTGAGTTTTTTTTTTTTAAAGAAAGCCAAGCATAGTGTACTATCATTTCCCATACATATGGCATGCAAAAAAATTCTATCAGACACTTAAATCATCCCCAACCATTACTTACACAAGGACAGTCATATGCTTTTGATGATTTAGTCTAAGTTAATCATCCCCAAAGATTCTATCAGAAAATTAAATCTAACAGAATCAAAGGCTTTAGTGAACAGATCAGCAAGCTGATTTGTTGTGTCCACTTTGACTAACTTAATTAAACCCTTTTCTGAACAGTCTCTCAGAAAATGATATCTGATTTCAATATGTTTTGTTTTACTATGTTGAACAGGGTTAGCAGTTATAAACATAGCAGCTGAATTATCAATATGAATTGGTGTTCGAAGGAAATTGTAACCATAATCAAGCAATTGGTTTTGCAACCAAAGTACTTGAGAGCAACCAGCTGAAGCAGCTATGTACTCAGCTTCAGCTGTGGACACAGATACATTAGTTTGCTTCTTGCACTGCCAAGAAACAAGTCTTGGTCCCAGAAATTGACATCCACCAGTTGTGGATTTTCTGTTGTTGTTGCACCCTCCATAGTCACTATCTGAATATGAGTAAAGAATGAAATCTCCATCTATTGATACCACAGCCCTAGAGCTGGTTTGCCTTTCAGATATCTGAATAT
Organism: Flaveria linearis; assembly: GCA_024085815.1. NCBI lineage: Eukaryota > Viridiplantae > Streptophyta > Magnoliopsida > Asterales > Asteraceae > Flaveria > Flaveria linearis. The sequence goes on along the minus strand of CM044009.1, from coordinate 30,069,802 downwards.
TCTCTTAACAGCATTCAGATAGGACTCCTTTGGGTCTGATTGATACCTGGCACAAACACATACAGCAAACATTATGTCAGGCCTACTGGCAGTTAAGTACATTAAAGAACCGATCATTGATCTATACAATCTCTGATCAATTGATTTTCCAGCAGGGTCAGGCACAATCTTGTCTATTGTTGAGGCAGGTGTCTTGCATGAAGTTGAATCAGCAAGATTGTACTTCTTCAGAATTTGATGAACGTTCTTTTCTTGATTGATGAAAATGCCATCTGTTTTCTAATGAACTTGTAAGCCAAGGAAGAATGTCAATTCTCCCATGGAGCTTATCTGGAATTCAGATTTCATTAACTCTTCAAAGCTTTGACACAGTTTCTTGTTGGTTGATCCAAATATTATGTCATCTACATATATTTGAACCACCAAAAGATCTTGATGTTCTTGTTTGAGGAAGAGTGTCTGATCAATAGTCCCTCTTTTGTAGCCATTCTTCAGCAGGAAAGATGATAATGTGTCATACCACTTCCTTGGTGCTTGATGAAGTCCATACAAAGCTTTGTCTAGCTTGTATACTCTATGTGGATAGTCAGGATCCTCAAATCCAGGGGGTTGAGCCACATATATTTTCATCAATTTTCCCATAAAGGAAAGCACACTTCACATCCATTTGATACACTGTGAATTTCTTGAATGAAGCATAAGCGAGAAAGACTCTGATAGCTTCAATTCTTGCAACTGGTGCAAAAACTTCATCATAGTCTATCCCTTCTTCTTGAGTATATCCTTGAGCAATAAGTCTGGCTTTGTTTCTCATGATTATACCCCTATCATCCAGCTTGTTTTTGAAGAGCCACCTTGTTCCAATTGGATGCTGACCTTGAGGCAAGTCTACAAGGTTCCACACCTTTTGTTTTCTGAATTGTTGTAGTTCTTCTTGCATAGCCTCAATCCAGCTATTGTCCTTTAGAGCAGCTGTAATGTTTGCAGGAACTGTCTGAGACAAGAAGCAGATGAACAAGCAAATATTTGCCATTCCTCCTTTGCTTCTTGTAGTTCTTGCATTCAGGTCTCCTATGATGTTATCTGATGGATGAGACTTATGAATTCTGCTTGTGGAAATAGCATCAACTGGGATTGTTGACTCTAAGTTTGGGAAACCCATTGAAGTAGATGGATTCAGCTGTGATGTTGAACCTATGAAGTAATCAAATGGTTCTTGAGCTTCATTTGCTGTATGTTCTTCCGCAGGAAGTTCTACGGATGCATGTTGAACGTTCGTAGTGGTAACAGTAACATCTACGGAGGCATTTTGTACTTCCGTAGGAGTTACAGCACCATCTACGGATGAACAAGGTTGGTCAGCCGGCACGTTTTGTTGATTCAATGCCTCTCCATCCCTAGGATCAGTGGTTGAAACAGTATTTACATCTACGGATGATGGAGCATCTGCGGATGTATTTACATGAGCTGGGGATGAAGAATTTGCTTCTCCGGATGTATCTTCATGCTGTTGACTTGATTCTTGTTGTGGTCCAGTTGAAGGTTGTGCCCTTGGTGGAAGCGCAGTTAGTGGCACTTCATTCAAACTTGGAGGAACAAATGGATAGCATGTATCAGCAGAACCTGCATTGATTAGATATCCAGTGTTAAATGATTCAGTTAATGCATCTATATCAAATAACCAAGATGATCCTTTTACAGTTGTTGTAAACATGGATTCATCAAAAGAAACATTGGGAGTCTCTTCAACAATATCATGTTCTGGAATATAGACTCTATATGATTTAGAAGTGGATGAATATCCAATAAAGAAACCATCATAGGCTTTTTCAGAAAATTTTCCCAATTGTTCTTTAGTATTTAATACAGACACATGACACCCAAAAGCTCTAAGATATCCTATTAAAGGTTTCCTTTTAATAAGAGTTCATAAGGAGTTTTATTATGTTCTTTGACAATTAATGTCCTATTCTGAACATTGCATGCTGTATTCACAGCTTCTGCCCAGAATGTTATGGGCAACTGAGAGTCAGCTAGCATTGTTCTGGCTGCTTCTATGAGAGTTCGATTTCTTCTTTCAGCCACTCCATTTTGTTGTGGAGTTCTTGGTACACTGAATTGTCTTGCTATGCCTTTATTCCTGCAAAAAGAATCCAGATCAGCATTAACAAATTCAGTCCCATTATCACTCCTGAAAATTTTTACTTTTAAATCAAGTTGATTCTCAATCTTGATTACAAAGTCCATTAATGTTTCAGATGTTTCACTCTTATGTTTTAAAAAAATACCCATGTGAATCTAGTGAAATCATCTACTATCACCAAGCAATATTGCCTTTTTCCAATGCCCATCACATTGGTTGGACCAAAGAAGTCCATGTGAAGCAATTTGAGTGGTGTAGTGTTAGTGTTGATTATTTTGGATTTATGAGACACTCTATGTTGTTTTCCTTTGTAACATGAAGAACAATGGTTTGAACAATGAAATTCTTTCTTTGGCAAGCCAATGACCAAGTCATTTTTCACCAATTTATTCAAGTTTTTCATGTTGGAATGAACAAGCCTTCTATGCCACAATTGTGATTCATCTTCTAAAGACTTAGATAGCAGGCATGCCTCATGGCTTGTGAGTGATATGTTGTTCATATCCAAAACATAAGTGTTTCCTTTTCTTGATGCTTTAAGAAGGATCCATTCTGCTGGAACTGCAAAACCTGGCTTAAGAATGTAACAATTAGTGTTATCAAATAGTGTTGTGTAATTTTGATCACAAATTTGAGATACACTAAGTAAATTGTACTGCAAATTTTCACAGTAATTCACTTTTTCAAATGTTAGTACACCATTTGTTACCATTCCTTCACCAACTATTTTACCTCCCTTCTTATCCCCACCAAATGCCACATAAGAGGCATGTTTATGTTTGAAGTTATGGAGAAGAGCACAGTTTCCTGTCATATGTCTGGAACAACCACTGTCAACATACCACTTATTGTCAGCTCTCCATGATTGTTCCTGCACAGAAAAAGAAATCAATTAGAATTGACAACCCAAGCCTTAATTGTCTTGGGTTTGCCAGATGTGTCTACAATAGTTACTCCTTCATGAATTAATCTTGAAGTTTCAGTATTAGTTGATTCTTTTTGATTTGATGGTGGTGAGGACGATTCTGTTGAAGATGATTCAGATGTTTGGATGTCTTCTTGCTTATCTGATTCTTTCTTCAATTTTTCTTGTTTTGGCTGATATTTTAACTTTGAGGATGCTCCTGTATTTCTGAAAGTCACTTCATCTTTCAACTTTGATTGAGGCACAGGAGTTCCTTTTCAAAGTTATCAAAGAAACCATCAATCACTTCAGTCTTCTTATCTGACAGATCCACCTTTTTATGGGGTGTTTTAGACTAAATTTGTGCTTTCTTCTTCAAAGGCTTATCCGCAGCAGAGGATCTTTGCTTTGATTTTTGTTGATCTTTCTGCATATTTGATTCTTTGTCACTTTCTGACGATTGAGAATCTGATTCAGATGATTCATCATGAGACTTCTTTTGCTCTTTTTCTTGTTCTTCTTGTTGAAATAACATTCCTGAGTTGAATGATTATTTTTGTCACATATTGCACAGTGTCTTTTGAAGTAGCAGTCAGAGGTCATGTGATTATTCATATTGCATATGGAACAGTAGCTGCTGAAGTAGCATTCATCTGTACTGTGATTCTTCATATCACACCATTTGCAATATTTATCTTCTGAATTTTCTTCAGATTCAGACTTCTTTTTCTTGTTCTTGTTGGATTTTAACTCCTTTCCTGAAGGATCAGTTGATTTCTTCTTGCTTTTCCTAGGAGCATCATCAGCTGAGTCTTGTTTACCTTTGACAGCTTTTTGTTGTTTGTTGGCAGTCCTTTTCCTCATCCGTAGATTCGGTTTTACTCTTCCGTGCTTTTTCTACGGATTCAGCAGTTTTACCCTTACGCAGATGTTCTACGGACTTGGCTGATTTTGCCTTCTGCAGATGTTCTACGGATTCTTCAGATTTTTCCTTCCGTAGATCTTCAACACTTGAATTTTTCTTGTTCTTGTTTGAAGTTTGTTGCTTCTTACTTTTATCTGAAGGAGATAAAGGTATTTCCTTACTTGATCCGCAGTTATCAACATTGTGAAGGTTCAGTTCTTGAAGTCCTTCATTCAGTTCAACAATCCTCTTGCAAATAGTCTTTAGCATGTTTCGTTGGTTGGAGGATATTGCAGCTTTGATTCTTCAAGAACTCGTGGAAGACCAGTTTCAACTTGAACATTCTTACCAATGTTCAGTTGATCAGTATCATGTTCATCAGAATCACCCAAGTCATCACATTTATCATAATCAAAATCTGAGTCATTATGTTTTAGTGATTCTAATTCAGTAGATTCAGTTTCACTCATCTCAGCTTCATTGTTGATATTTATTTGACTTGTTTTTATGTCAATTTTTGTGCTTGGCACAAAATGATTTGACAAAGTGTTTGTCATTGTTTCAGGTAGAGTTGTGTAATTATCATTAATAGGTGGTGCAACAGCATTATAACCCAACCCATACCTATTCTTTGATTCAATATGAGAGTTTAATAACTTCTCATATTGCTGAGATGATAGTTGAAACTTCTGAAGTTTCACTTCAGTAGATGCATGATCAGCCATGGATTGGTTAAGGAAGTGGTCAGATGCTCAACTTGGGCTTTAAGGTTGTAATTTTCAGAAACATATTTTTCTAAATCCTTTTGCAAAGAACTAATTTTGATTTGATATAATTTATGTTCTCTTAAATGGGATTCATTTAAAATCAATGTTTCTTTTACTTTGTCAGCCAACTGTTGAGCATGGACTCTATAGCGTTCTTCTCATACATACTCCAGTCACATGTACCATCTTGAAGTATGTTCAGACCAGACTCCTTTGAATTACTTGGACCTGCTGATTCATTTGTGGCTGGTGGGGATGTATTTGTCAGCTGAGGTTGTCTGAGCAGAGATTTTTGAGAGGTTGGTTGCTGATGATGATACTGCTAATGCTGCTGATGCTGATGCTGCTGAGATGATTATTGATTGCATTCTCTAGAGAAGTGTCCATAGAGATTGCATTTGAAGCATCTGACTTTGGACTTGTCAACACCAATCGATGTTTTACTAGCTGCAGTCAGATTCTTGTTTCTCCTTAGATATTGCTTAGCTCTGTAAGCAATCATTGCCATCTGCCATTGTAGATCCATCTCTTCCACTACATCAGGATGTAGTTCTTCCAAGTCTTGTTGGCAAATGTTTGCTGATGTTAGTGAGCTTCCCAGATATGCTTGAAAGCTAGAACTAAAAGCTGCAAAGGCTGCTTTTTGTTCTTCAGAATCCAATATCACAGTAATTGGTTCTGATTGATTGTTTTGTTGAGAAGATTTTGCAGTTGCAGTAGTTGTATCTCTTTTCTCAGCAGATCTTCCTGTTTCCTTTTGGTTCTTACTTTGAGATGATTTCTTAGTGGGTTTAGAGGCATAAAAACTAACTTCCTCTTCATCATCACTCAAAGTACAAGAGTTATCACCTTCATGATTTGAGATAAATGCACTTCCAGGATTTTAGGTTTCTTTGAAGTGATAAGGTGAGACATGTGTTCTCACACTCTTGTTTCTTGATTGTTCATCCATTTCAAGAGATTCTACTTTAGCAACCAGAGTATCTAGACCAGTTGTCTTAAGATCTATGGTGTTCTTGAACATGGACACTGTCTGCTTGTAACTTTCAGGCAAAGTGTGGAGCATTTTCTTGTTGAGTTCCTCAGTAGTATACTTCAACTCCAAGATGTTCATCTCAGTAACGAGTTGCATAAATCTATGGAGTTGTTGAGGAATTGATTCACCGTCAATATTGAAAGGTTTCATATTGTGATCTGAGGGTGTATTTCCTGATGCTTCTGATCTCATCACTCCCTTCACAGAGAGTGTGGAGTATCTTCCACAAGGAGTTTGCTGTTTTATAGTTCTCACACCTGATTAATATCTCTTCTGGCAAAGCCATACTAAGCAAACTGTATGCTTTAATATCGAATTTAACCTTCATGACATCATCAGGTGACAAGTCTTTTGTGCTGATAGGCTGATTCTTGTCATTATAATCCGGTCCAAGAGTGGGTGGAATATTAGGACCTTCAGTGATGGACTCCCACAAGTCAGAATCTGTGTAGTTCCCATGATTCCTGAACTTGATTTTCCAGGACTTGAAATCAGCTTTTGTTTCCAACTTCGGTGGTTGATACGATCCACCAAAAGTACTCATATTTAATTGAGAATAATGAAACAAGTTTTGACTGTTGAATTAGACAAATCAATCAAAGACTCAGATCTAGTATTCAATAATTTGAATATAGATCTAAATCAATCAATCAATGAGAGAATGCATGCTGAATGATAAGTCGTAGAATTAATTTTTTAAAAGACAATTAAACAATTTTAATACCGATAGATCAATTGATCTAAATCAATGAGCACTTGGCTCTGATACCACCTGTGAATCCAAGGATCTCAATTCAGGAATTATCAGTATTAAAATAAAATCAAATCAATGATCGCGGAATTATCATTAATTGATGTTTAATTGTTTTAATGATTATCGAAGAACAAAAACACCAAAAACACAGTAAATGCGAAGGCAATAATTATTCAAAAGTATTTCATTAATTATCGAGTAATGATTACAAAAGAATAATTATAAATGACTATGAACAACGATTTCTGTGAATCGAAATAATGTTGATGTTGATGTGACGGCGGCTAAGGTTGCACGATTATATGATGCTTGACAACCGTAATATTGCTTTATTGTGTTCACCAAGATGTGAAACCTAGGAATCATATTTATAGATGGTTGGAGTCAGTTAGGAAACACCGGATCTCTTGGGATTTGATATTGATTGGTTGACTTGTTTGACTTGTTGATATTGTAATCATGCAAGTGTTCTGAACTTCTGCAGGAGCCTTGTCTTCCGCAGGAGTTTTCTTCCGTAGATGTCTTGGTCTTCCGTAGAAGTGTTGTTCTTCTGTAGGAATTCTATCTTCCGTAGAAGTCCTCACTTCATACAATCCTTGATCATCCGCAGGAGTTCACTGGTGGTCTTGTAAGAAACATATCTACGGATTAACAAAAATGTTCATCCGTAGATGTTTCTTACACTTGGACAATTTCAGGAATCCTACCAAGTATATTGATTTTGCCTGTCAACAATCATAATGCAACACACATATATATGGGTTAACCTATAGATTCAATGCACATACATATATATACTGATAGTTACAATCATTAATTACAAGACTTGACTAAAGTTCTAAGCCTATACAAAATAATCTAGACCTATGCTATCTAGATCCAATAGTTATAAGCATTGTTTAAGATTGAATTTGATCCAATAACATGTTTAAATCATTAATTTGGTCTGGTTATTTTCTAAATTAAAATCCGGGGATTCGGATCTGAGTTTTGGTGTAGTTTTGATGAAATAATGATCCGAAACCATTGTAAACGATGTGTATATGATCTATTTTGAATATGACATGATTTGAATGGTTAAAACTCAAATTTTGAGTAAGTTTGGATCAAAAACATCAAGAACACAGCTGCTGATCTGTTTCAGACGAATGGGCTCAGTCGCATGCCTCAGTCGTGCGAATGAAAGTCTAGTCGTGCGACTGAGTGCGAATAAAGGTTCAGTCGTGTGACTGAGAACCCAGTCGCCTAGTTAGAAGACCGAATGAAGACGAGTGATCACTATGCATGAATGAGGACTCAGTAGTGCGAATGAATAGTCATTCGTACGACTGAAGGTTCAGTTACATGAGGTCCATTCACACGATTGGATGCTCATCCGCATTGATGTTCATCTGCATAGGTCCAATCGAATGAGTGCTCATTCGCATAAGTGTTCATTCGCATAGGAGTCTTTTGAGAATAGTTTATTGAATCAAGGTTTATTGTTTTAGATATACCTTATTGGAAGAAGGATTAGTTATCTCGTGTACGTGGACTATGTAGATTGTCGTGAGGAAGTTAATAAGGTGAGTTCTAAGCCCTTTTTAAATGTGTGGTTTTAACATGCGGGCTAGCATACATACAATGATGAATAATTTGAATGTTTTAGCACCGGAATTGTGATAATAATGTTATACATTACTAACAGCTCGTGGGGCTGTTAGGGTAAAGTTGGGAGGATGAATGGGTGGGACAATGAATGGTTATCTGAACATTGATAATCATTATGTGATGGTAATGATTCCAATGGGATAGATGGGGTTTAATGACAGATGAAAATGTATTGAAACTGGTGCTAAAAGAAAAAATGTATTGTGTGTAAATTAATGTGATAATATTGGCAATAAGTAAAGAAATTGTTTTGATGTAATATAAATCTCAACAGGCCAGTTAGGGTAAGATGCCTGTGTGTGTAGACTGTACAGTGAAAAGGAGTGATGACGATCACTCAGCTTTGTGAACATCTTGTGGTGACGACCCTAGATGATTAAATTGGCATCCTATTGGATGAGAGATAGTAATTACAGTTTCTAGTGGGAAACTGACGTCTGGTGGGACGAGTCCGGTGGGACAAAATTATGACGTCCGGTGGGACGAGTCCGGTGGGACAAAGTAAAGTTAAAGTTGATTTTATTATATTGCCAATATAAATATGACTTTTGTATGTGATGAGATGTTTTTAATGTTTTAATAAAAAGTTAGAACTCACCAGATTATCTGATATTTTGAGTATGTTGTATGTGTGCTAGGTAAGGAAGAATCCTCTAATAATAGAGGAAAGCAAGTATGAGCTGAATAAGGATGCTATCCCGGAGTAGCTGCTGGCATAGGGTGTAGGACCTGTTAATAATGTAAAAAGGATATGTATAAACAAATACTATTATATGTAAAAATGTTTTATATAGTTAGGTAAACATGTAACTATGTTTAGTCTTCCGCTGTATGACAAAGGCTCTGATTTGTATTTAGAATGTTAATCCAACTATGCGACGTGCCTCCGGTGCCCTGCTGGGTTTAGGGCGTCACAGGTTGGTATCAGAGCAGTAGTTAAAGGGATCTAGTGTCTTAATAACTTGACTTTAACTAGAGAATAGATATGCCAGCAGGGATAGCTAGATAGAATAGTTTATAAAAACCAGAGAAGGTGATGGGACGAACATGAGAAGGAATAACGAGAATAGTAAAAGTAAACAATTAATAGTACTTGGCCAACATTATTAATAATTTACTTTACTTATAGTATTCTGTTATATACTTACATGCGAGTACCAAATAATCCTGATCTCGTTTTAATAAGTTATGGCTGATAGGGAGAGTGAAAGAATGCAAGGTGGAACCACAGAAAGAAATGATGATGAAAGCACAGAGGTGCTTAGTATGACGAGACAGCAATTTCGTGATGCAATTGCTGAGGAGGTTCGTAAGGCCTTGAATGTAGCTAGACCTGATGAGAATTGGAATGTTGATAGAGCTGAGAGGTCTAGTGAGAGAAAGGGAGTTACATATAGTCAGTTTAAAGAATGTAATCCTCCACAATTTTCTGGGGCTATGGATGTGGTAGCCACTTATAAATGGCTTCGTGAAATGGAAGCCGTGATCAAGTTGAGTGAGTGTAGGGAGATCAAAAAGTAAAATTTGCAGCCCACTCGTTTGTAGGTGAGGCTTTGTATTGGTGGGATACGATAATCCAAACGTTAGGTGAAGAAGCTACTGATAGAATGTTGTGGCCTGAATTTAAAAAGTTAGTGTCAGACAAGTTTTGCCCGAAAGGCGAGATGGATCAAGTAGAGATGAATTTTCTGCAGTTTCAGGCAGGTAATATGTCCCATAGGGAATACAAATCTAAGTTTGAAGAGATGGCAAGATTGGTGCCACATTTAGTGGTTCCTGAAGAGAAGAAAATCTTGAGGTATACCCAGGGGTTGCCTCAGGAGGTTAGAAAGTTAGTTAGATCATCTGCCCCGAGTAGTTACCAGTTGACAGTAAACTTAGCAGCAGATATGTATCAAAAGTTTTTGGTATCAATATTGCTCCTGATGAAAGTAGAAGGAAATGTGAAGAACAGGCAGCGCAAAGAAGATTAGGGAATCTAAGTTTCCAGAAGAAGGGTAGATTTGGAAGGGGTCAATTCCAGAGGAATGTCAGAAATGAGCTGCCACGTTGCGGGAAATGTGGAAAGTTACATAAGGGCGAATGTATGATCGGTAATAGAATTTGTTTTAAATGTGGAAAGTAAGGACATTATGCTAATAATGTAGTGAAGGCCTTCGTAGATGTTATGAATGTGGAGAAATAGGGCATATTCGAAGTGAATGTCCAAGGTTAGCAGTTATAAAGCCTGAACCAGTTAGATCGATGAAAGGGTCAGGAGAAGGGTCGAGTGTGGCTAAGGGGCGAGCATATTCTATGTCAGCTAGTGAGGCTAAAGCTTTGCCAGATGTAGTCTCAGGTATGTTTTTAGTTAATGGGATTCCAGCTAACGTGTTATTTGATTCTAGTGCAAGTGGAAGTTTCATATCTATTAATTTTTGCTCTATGCTTGCGTGTGAAATTCGACCATTAGAGGTAGCCTTTATAGTTGAAACTGCTAATGATAGATCTGTGATAATTAGTAGTATAATTGAGGGTTGTTTTATTGAATTAGAAGGATATAGATTGCCTATTAAACTATATCCTATGGTGTTAGGAGGGTTTGATGTAGTTTTGGGTATGGATTGGTTGGCAAACCATGAAGCCCATATTATGTGTAATAAAAAGCTGATTCAATTGAGAGCACCAGATGGGAAAACAATTAATGTATATGGCGATAGAAAGGAGTCAACTGTAAAGATAGTATCCATGATGAAAGCTGATAAGTTAATGGGCCGCGGGTGTGCATCTTATTTAATATATGTGATCGATTCTTAAAAGCCTGTAAAAAGGATAGAGGACATTCCTGTGGTTAGAGATTTTATAGATGTGTTTCCAGAAGAATTACCGGGTATTCCTCCAGATCGTGAAGTTAAATTTAGGATTGATTAATTTCGGGTGCTAAGCCAGTTGCCAAGTCACCTTACAGATTAGCTCCATCGAATTGAAAGAATTAATGAAGCAGACTGAAGATTTGCTACAAAGAGGTTTCATTAGACCCAGTTCTTCCTCGTGGGGCGCTCCAGTGTTGTTTGTAAAGAAGAAAGATGGGAGTATGCGTATGTGTATCGATTACAGAGAATTAAACAAGTTGACGATAAAGAATAAGTATCCACTCCCACGAATAGATGATTTGTTTAATCAGTTACAGGGAGCCAGTTGGTTTTCTAAGATAGATCTTCGTTCTGGTTATCATCAGTTAAAAGTTAAAGAAGAAGATATACCTAAGACGGCGTTTCGTACGCGTTATGGTCATTATGAATTTTGGTTATGTCTTTTGGGCTGACAAATGCACCTGCTGCTTTTATGGATTTGATGAATAGAGTGTGTAAGCCAATGTTAGATCAATCAGTAATTGTGTTTATTGATGATATACTGATCTATTCAAAGAATGAGGGAGATCATGCCTGCCATCTTCGTGAAGTATTGGCAAAGTTGAGAAGAGAAAAGCTTTATGCAAAATTTTCTAAGTGTGAGTTTTGGTTGCGGCAAGTACAGTTTTTAGGACATGTGATCAATGCAGAAGGTATTTTAGTAGATCCTGCAAAGATTGAAACAGTAATGAAGTGGAGTCCTCCAAAGACGCCATCTGAAATTCGCAGTTTCTTGGGTCTGGCTGGTTATTATAGAAGATTTATTCAGGATTTTGCCAAAATTGCATCCCCGTTAACAAAGCTGACAAGAAAGAATGAAGAATACGTATGGGGATCAGAACAAGAAAGTGCATTTCAAGACCTGAAGTAGAAATTAACTCGATCACCAGTGTTGTCGTTGCCAGATGGAAATGAAGATTTAGTAATCTATTCAGATGCTTCGTGTCAAGGTTTAGGTTGTGTATTGATGCAGAGGGGACGAGTAATAGCTTATGTTTCCAGACAGTTGAAAGATCACGAAAGGAATTATCCAACGCATGATCTGGAATTGGCAGCAGTGGTGTTTGCCTTGAAGATATGGAGACATTACTTATATGGAACGAAATGTACGATTTACACGGATCATAAGAGTTTGAAATATTTCTTTGATCAGAAAGAATTAAACATGCGCCAGCGGAGAGGGTTAGAATTGGTGAAAGATTATGATTGTGAAATACTTTACCATCCTGGTAAAGCAAATGTGGTTGCTGACGCGTTAAGTAGAAAGAATGAACACCCTCCAATTCGAGTTAAGTCGTATAAATTAGTGATAACCTCAAATTTTATGCATCAGTTACGGGAAGCTCAATTAGAAGCATTAAAGGAGGAAAACGGAAACGAGAACGAATGAAAGGTCAAACAAAAGATCTGGAAGAAAATAGTTTTAGAGTTAAGACAAAATGTGGTCGTATCTGGGTTCCAATTAAAATGAGAGAGTTGGTGCTAGATGAAGCTCATAAATCCAGATATTCTATACACCCTGGTACTACTAAGATGTATAAAGACTTAAAACAAGAATATTGGTGGCCAGGTATGAAGTTTAATGTGATGCAGTATGTGAATAGGTGTTTGACATGTCTTCAAGTTAAAGCTGAACATCAAAAGCCATATGGTAAGCTTCAACCCTTAGAGATCCCAAAATGGAAGTGGGAGGAGTTGGCAATGGATTTCATAACTAAGCTTTCGCGTACAGCTAAAGGTTATGATACCATTTGGGTCATAGTGGATAGGTTGACATGTAGCAGGCATTTCTTACCAATCAAAGAAACGTATAACTCTAAGAAGTTAGCAGAACTGTTTATTCGAGAAATTATTGCTCGTCATGGAGTGCCATTATCTATTGTGTTGAATAGGGATACACGTTTTACTTCGAGGCTTTGGAGAAAGTTTCATGAAGATATGGGTACTCGTTTATTACACAACACATCTTTTCATCCAGAAACTGATAGGTTAACTGAAAGGACTATCCAAACAGTTGAAGATATGTTACGAGCTTGTGTTATAGATTTTGGTGGTAGCTGGGATAGTCATTTTCCATTAGTTGAATTCTCCTACAATAACAGTTATCATTCCACAATTGGGAGAGCCCCTTATGAAATGTCATATGGCAGAAAGTGTAGGAGTCCGATATGTTGGGGAGAAATTGGGCAGAAAGATTTGGGTAGTTTGGAAATTGTACAGGCTACAAATGAGAAGTTGGATCGGATCAAAGCTCGGTTTAAAGCAGCCAAGATCGACAAAAATCTTATGAAGATAAAAGGCGAAGGCATATAGAGTTTGAAGTAGGAGATAGAGTTATGTTGAAAGTATCTCCTTCGAAGGAGATTATCAGATTCAGAAAGAAGGGAAAGTTGAGTCCTCGTTTTATAGGACCGTTTAGAATTATAGAACGAATTGGAGAAGTAGCCTATAAACTAGAATTACCTGATCAGTTGCAAGGAATCCATCCAACTTTTCACGTATCACAGTTACGTAAGTGTTTAGCCGATGAAAATGCCTACGTGCCTTTAGATGATATAGAGGTGGATGATAAGTTGAATTATGTTGAGAAACCTACTGCTATAGTGGATAGAAAGATGAAAAGATTGAGAAATAAAACCATTGAGTTAGTTAAAGTACAGTGGTCGAATAGAAAGGGGTCTGATTTCACCTGGGATCAGAAGATGAGATGAGGAGAGATTATCCCCAGTTGTTTAAATAGTTGGTTTCGAGGACGAAACCTATTTAAGGGGGAGAGAGTTGTAACATCCAGTTTCTAAATCCGGACTTGTAATTGTATTATAGTTATGTTTAATTAATTAAGTTGAGTTTGTTTGTTAAGATTGGTCTTTTGTCGCATGACTTGCATGCGAATGAACTTCAGTCGCACCCCTTACGTGCGAATGAGACTCAATCGCACGAATGGTAGGCGTATGGGCTTCAGTCGCACGATTCAGTCGTGCGAATGGGGTTCAGTCGTGCCACTCATGGAAACCCATGGAAATACCCCTTAAGGCGGTTAAGATGCATGTGTGGATAAGTAAGGCGGTGCAGAGAGTTTAAAAGTAGATTTCTATCTGCATCATCTCCATTATCCTGTTCCCTTCACACCCAAACACCCCTGTTCTCACGAAATTGACTAAGGCAACTCCGTTTCGGTAAGTTTTGGAGGTCACGGATCAATCTTGATATGTTATAAGCTGTGTATAAGATTGAATTTGATCAAATAACACGTTTAAATCATTAATTTGGTCTGGTTCTTTTCTAAATTAAAATCCGGGGATTCGGATCTGAGTTTTGGTGTAGTTTTGATGAAATAATGATCCGAAACCATTGTAAACGATGTGTATATGATCTATTTTGAATATGACATGATTTGAATGGTTAAAACTCAAATTTTAGTAAGTATGGATCAAAAATGTCAAGAACACAGCTGCTGATCCGTTTCAGACGAATGGGCTCAGTCCCATGCCTCAGTCATGCGAATGAAAGTCTAGTCGTGCGACTGAGTGCGAATAAAGGTTCAGTCATGCGACTGAGAACCCAGTCGCCTAGTTAGAAGACTGAATGAAGACGAGTGATCACTATGCACGAATGAGGACTCAGTCGTGCGAATGAATAGTCAGTCGTACGACTGAAGGTTCAGTCGCATGAGGTCCATTCGCACGATTGGATGCTCATCCGCATTGATGTTCATCCGCATAGGTCCAATCGAATGAGTGCTCATTCGCATAAGTGTTCATTCGCATAGGAGTCTTATTTGAGAATAGTTTTTGAATCAAGGTTTATTGTTTTAGATATACCTTGATTAGAAGAAGGATAAGTTATCTCGTGTACGTGGACTGTGTAGATTGTCATGAGGAAGTTAATGAGGTGAGCTCTAAGCCCTTTTTAAATGTGTGGTTTTAACATGGGGCTAGCATACATATAATGATGAATAATTTGAATGTTTTAGCACCAGAATTGTGATAATAATGTTATACATTACTAACAGCTCGTGGGGCTGTTAGGGTAAAGTTGGGAGGATGAATGGTTGGGGCAATGAATGGTTATCTGAACATTGATAATCATTATGTGATGGTAATGATTCCAATGGGTCAGATGGGGTTTAATGACATATGAAAATGTATTGAAACTGGTGCTAAAAGAAAGAATGTATGGTGTGTAAATTAATGTGATAATATTGGCAATAAGTAAAGAAATTATTTTGATGTAATATAAATCTCAACAGGCCAGTTAGGGTAAGATGCCTGTGTGTGTAGACTGTACAGTGAAAAGGAGTGATGACGATCACTCAGCTTTGTGAACATCTTGTGGTAACGACCCTAGATGATTAGATTGGCATCCTACTGGATGAGAGATAGTAATTACAGCTTCTGGTGGGAAACTGACGTCCGGTGGGACAAAATTATGACGTCCGGTGGGACGAGTCCGGTGGGACAAAATTATGACGTCCGGTGGGACGAGTTCGGTGGGACAATGTAAAGTTAAAGTTGATTTTATTATATTGCCAATATAAATATGACTTTTGTATGTGATGAGATGTTGTTAATGTTTTAATAAAAAGTTAGAACTCACCAGTTTATCTGATATTTTGAGTATGCTGTATGTGTGCTAGGTAAGGAAGAATCCTCTAATAATAGAGGAAAGCAAGTATGAGCTGAATAAGGATGCTATCCCTGAGTAGCTACTGGCATAGGGTGTAGGACCTGTTAATAATGTAAAAAGGATATGTATAAACAAATACTATTATATGTAAAAATGTTTTATATAGTTGGGTTAACATGTAATTATGTTTAATCTTCCCTTGTATGACAAAGGCTCTGATTTGTATTTAGAATGTTAATCCAACTATGCGACCGTGCCTCCGGTGCCCTGCCGGGTTTAGGGCGTCACAAGACTGTTGTCGTTATCATTGTTACATTCTCGTTATTACCCGAAACGTATACAAGCATCGCCACCGACATCGTTAAATAAATTATGATATATAATACTAACAATGGCGTTTGTAGAGGATTCAAATAACCGGGATTACTTAAGGAATCCTCTAAATTAACATCGCTCACCCATATACATCGTTATCAACCAAAATAAATTCGGGAACTCGGGGACTAAGTGGGAGGACCAAACGTGAAAAAATGCCAAACTAAGGCTAGGTATATAAACCCCTTACCAGCCCTAATATTCATTTCCACTCCCTTTTCTTCCTCTTCTTCACCATCTCCTCCTCCACCTCTCTACCACCTCCTAGCACGAACAATCACCTCGTTTGAGCTCGTTTTCACCGGGGTAATCATAGCTACAACTGAGTTAACACATTTACAGTAGGTAGGCGACCTCGGTTGTCCATTTTATTGCGTTTCACTTCTGCGAATTTGGGGTTTCGGGTGCTCGGGTTCAACCCGAGTGCATGAGGTCGTGGGGGTGTGTGTGATGTCAATCAGCATGTGCATTTTACTTAGACATGTTAGAAAAGAGTTTCTGGAAGTCCTTGATGTGTGAAAACCATGCACGGAACAGCCGAAGGCTGTTCAGCCCCACCAGCAGTCGCGATCTGCTGCAGTTCGCGACTGTGCCAGTCGTGCGACTGAGCCGTACGACTGGGCGTGTCGTGCGACTGAGTGGTGCGACTGGGGTGAGTCGTGCGACTGAGTCCAGGCGTATGTGTGTGTCGTGCGATTGAATGCATACGATTGAGGGTGTGTGCGATTGAGTCAATCAGATGAATGTGTGCGACTGTGCATCGCACGACTGAAGGTCCAATCGCACGAATGATGGCTCAGTCGTGCGAATGGCCGTTGAGTCGTGTGAATGGGTGATGTGTGGTACGACTGAATGCTGAGTCGCACGAATGAGGGTTCAATCGTGCGAGTGAGGTTGATTCGTACAATTGAAGGCCCATTCGTGCGGATGAAGTGTCCAGTCGTGCGTCTAGCCTTGTTATGCGATTGGAGTCATTGTGAGTGAATTCTCCTTGTGTGCGGTGTGCCTATCGTGTGATGATAAGGTAACATCAATAAAGTGTCATTCCTGGACCACAAAGATTATCGACATCAATAAAGTCAACGCTATCAACAAGAACATACTTTTTCAATCTCAAATAACCTAACCGTTTACAATTATCGACAACCCATTTGCGGTCTACATAAAGTCTGATATGTGTATGCCTGCTTGTGTGTGTCACCCATGACCGAATCAATGCGACCCGACCCGACTAAACATTTCTATTAACACTAGACACAACATTAACACTAAACGTAACTGTCAATAGGTGTTTGACAGTTCATTGTAAACAACACTTGGGAGGCTTTCATCCTACATACTTACTACATAATCTGTGAGTCTTCACGACCCCTGTTTTACTTTCTTTCCTTTTGGGGGAGAAAACATGCAAACAGATTTACATAAATGGTTTTAGTATTATTGATATCGCTTGTTACGTTAGTGCAAACACACATAACAGTCCTGACATTCTCGAACCGTTAGTAATGTGTAGCGAGGTAATTCTGAGTAGCATTAGTGGGTCTGACAAATCCCGCCCGGGCTAGTCGCGCTAGCTTGATTGGAGGTCAAACGGGTGCAAAATTGACCTAACATTTGTCACTGTCTGGTGAGATGTGACGGGGATACAACAAACATATAGGACACGCAAACAGTCAGCTTCGGTTCGAAATGCTAAGTAACATGATCATAGGCTAGCTACCTAACGATATGCTTTATATACTAAACCATTGAAACGCTTTCGGTCACAGGAACGCATAAGCTCATGTTGCATGCTTCAGGAACGCACTTAGGACATGCATTCATCGATCTTATTTTCTTGCATTGAACATTTTGTTTAGACTTGGCACTTGTAACTTTCATGTAATGGATTTACATGTCATGTATACGCTTCCGCACTGTTGTAAATTTCATTTATGTTCCGTTGAATGAGGTCAAACGTTTATTTTTAAATTCGTATAGTGTCGTTCGATATGACTGTGTCTGAGATCCTGGTATGTCACACGCCTAACGGTAAAACCTCGTTTGTGGAAATTGAGGGTGTGACAGAGAGAAATGTGGAGTACAAGACTAGTAAAAGGTGTGTGTGTTCTCAAGGGAAAAGGAACCAATGAAAACCAAGAGGGGGGGGCGGCTGAAATTTTTGGATTAAAAGAGTTTCCCTCTTTAAATTAAACACATACATAATATTATCTAGTCTTGTAACTAGTTTATGCAATTAACTATTTAATTGTATTACTAGTATACTCTCATTATTATTTGGTGTCATCCAACTTATTTAAATAACACTTCAAATAATATTATTGAACAAAATATTCTAATAAGTTGTTCATTCTCATATGCAACTTATTTAGAAAAGCTATTTTCTAAATTGGTGTAAATATTTAATTGCATGATCATATCATCAATTAAATATTAATTGGTGTTTGCTAAGCTTGTTATTGAGTATAACCCGACTTGGATCATAACGTACTAACCGCATCAAAATTCTACATGTCTTGGGCATATAGAATCCTAAAATCTCCCACTTGCCCAAGATTCATAGAAGATTGATGCAAGCAGTAAATACCGCCTAATAACGGTTTACTACCCTTAATACGCATGACTTATGGCCATTCAATAACATCATCTCGTTCAAGTACCCTACTTGAAATGATTTAGGTGAATCAATCATCTATCCTTTTGTTACAGATGTCATGTTAAATCCAAGGACACAGAATGATCATTCCTTGTTGATTTAACTTAAATCAGGTCTTAGACATCTTGCTCTCAACGAATAAGAGGAACAAATCCCATCTTGACTACATACGTTTCTCACAAACACCTCGTGTCATACCTAACATAGCCTTATGTACTGTCTAATTTTTCAGGACAGTGAAGATCTAGTTCAAGGTATAACACCTGTTGAATACCAAAACCCAATATGTATCTCAGGTCTGAGGATACCAAATGATATTCGCCTTTTACTCAAACTTACTTATGATCAATCTAGAAGATTCTATGTAGTAAAATATGAGATGCGGGTTAGTCCAATATTTGTATCCCACAAATATCTATGAACCTTGGTTGCAACCCATTGCTCTATATTCATCCTTATGAATATCAACCAATCCAAGTTCATAATAATCTTACCCTCACACTTGTTCCCATAAGTTTGAACGACTACGGACATTTAGAGTAAACAATTTACTCATGGATTAAACATGCAAAATTGGAACATTAATTGAAACATTATAACCAAATAATTTTATTCAAATAATAAAAGGTTCCACATATCCAAATACAAAATTACAGACCAAGTCCAGTCACTAGAATATCAAAGTACCATGGAAAAAGTATGACCTTCATGCGTAGCCTTTTCAAGGAGCTTCGTGAGAGGATCCGTAATGTTTTGATCCATGTGAACTTTGCGAATACATATCTTTCCCTTTTCAACTTCATCTCGTATGTAGTTGAATTTTCGCTCAATGTGCCTAGTCTTTTGATGAGCACGAGGTTCTTTGATTTGAGCAATCGCACCCTCGTTATCACAAAAGATTTCTAGGGGGTCCTGAATAGAAGGGACAACCCCTAGATCGGCAATGAATTTCTTCAACCATGCAGCTTCTTGAGCTTCCAATGAGGTGGCGACGTATTCTGGTTCTGTAGTTGATAGAGCCACCACATCCTGTTTGGAGCTCTTCCAAGAGACAGCTCCTCCATTCAGAATGAAAATATATCCCGATTGTGACCGTGAATCATCAGGATCGGTTTGGAAACTCGCATCTGTGTAACCTTTTACAACGAGTTCCTCATCACCAGATCCATAGATTAGGAACATATCTTTCGTCCTCCTTAGGTACTTAAGTATGTTCTTTACAACCATCCAATGACTGCTTCCAGGATTTTGCTGGTATCGGCTTGTCATGCTTAATGCGCATGAAACGTCCGGCTGAGTGCATATCATTACATACATGATGGATCCAATAGCAGATGCGTATGGGATTGCCTTCATTTTATTTTGCTCATCCTTTGAGCTTGGACATTGAGTCGTACTCAATACCGTTCCTATTTGAATGGGTATCGTACCTTTCTTAGAGTTCTCCATCTTAAACCTTTTCAAGATTTTATCAATGTATGCACTTTGATTTAAACCAATCAACTACCTTTATTTATCCCTATAGATCTTTATTCCCAGAATATAGGCGGCTTCACCAAGATCCTTGATGGAAAAAACAACTTCCAAGCCAGGTTTTTACACCTTCCATGGTTGGAATGTCATTTCCAAAAAGTAGTATGTCATCAACATACAATACTAGGAAGGTGATGATGCTCCCACTAGCTTTCTTATAAACACAAGTTTCATCAGCGTTCTTGACGAATCCGAATTTAATTACTTCTTCATCAAAACGGTGATTCCAACTTCTTGATGCTTGTTTCAATCCATAGATTGATTTCTTTAACTTGCATACTTTATTAGGATGTTTTGGATCGACAAAACCTTCAGGCTGAACTATATAGACATCTTCCTCAAGATATCCATTTAAGAAAGCGGTTTTGACATCCATTTGCCAAATCTCATAATCATAATGAGCAGCTATGGCAAACAATATCCTTATATACTTTACCATCGCATCAGGTGAGAAAGTTTCATCATAATCAACCCCTTGAGTTTGAGTGAAACCCTTTGCTACAAGTCTAGCCTTATAAGTATCCAAGTTTCCATGCATATCGGTTTTCTTCATGAAAACCCACTTACTTCCAACTACCTTGGAATTAAGAGGTGGTACAACAAGTTCCCAAACTTGATTGTCATACATGGACTGCATCTCAACGTTCATGGCTTCAAGCCATTTGTCACAATCCGAATTGGACATTGCATTATGGTATGTAGTTGGTTCATCTGAATCTACCACATAGCATCCATCCATGAAAAATCCGTATCTTTCAGGTGGATTACTAGTTCTACCACTTCTGTGAACGTTTTGTGTGTATTGATCAACCGCTTGATCATCCTCAACATCCTCATGTTGAGTGCTAGTTTCAACCAAACGTGCATCGGGTTGTGGTTCTTAATCCTCCTCAAGATCCACTGTTCTATTGCTAGTCCTTCCATAAGGAACTTTGCTTCTAAGAACTCACCCTTTCTATCAACAAACACTTTTTGTTCCAGTGGAACATAGAAATAATATCCCATAGAATCTCTAGGATATCCAACAAAGATACACTTGGTGGATCGGACTTCCAATTTGTTTGGGGTGGGAGTCTTAACATAAGCCTCACAACCCCAGACCCTTATGTATGACAGGGATGGAACTCTTCCATGCCATATCTCAAAAGGTGTCCTCTCCACCTTTTTGGTTAGGGCCATATTTAGAATACGGGCCGCGGAGAGCAAAGCGAAATCCCAAAATGATAGAGGCAATGTGCTTCTAGCCATCATAGATTGCACCATATCCAATAAGGTTCGATTCCTCCTCTCGGACACACCATTATGTTGTGGTGTTCCAGGTGGAGTGAGTTGCGAGACAATCCCACAACTCCTAAGATGATCATGAAAAGCATCACTTAGGTATTCACCTCCTCTATCGGTATGGAGAACTTTAATCGACTTGTTGAGTTGATTTTCTACTTCATTCTTGAAGATTTTGAACGTTTCAAAAGCTTCATCTTTGTGCCTTAATAAGTACACATACCCATAGCGACTATAATTGTCAGTAAAGGTAATGAAGTATCTTTCACCTTTCCTAGCCATTGGCTTAAAAGGACCACATAAATCCGAATGTATGATTCCTAATAAATCTTCTGCCCTTTCGTTAGTTCCACTAAAGGGTTCCTTAGTCATTTTTCCTTGTAAACAAGATTCACATACATCAAATGAATCACATTCATTTGTTTTTAAAAGACCATTCTTTTGAAGTGTTGTATACGTTTCTTGTTTATATGACCAAGACGACAATGCCAAGGATAGGTATCACTCAAATCCAACTTGAGTTTCATGGTGTTAGTTTGGTACAATGAACTATTTAAAGTATTTTCATGAACCTATTCATAAATACCATTAATGGGAATAGCTTTAAAATAGAACATATCATTTAAAGAAACATGAATATCATTTTCAACAAAAGATAATACATAATCATAATGTCTTAATTAGGATACAGAAATAATGTTCCTAGTCAAACTAGGAGCATACAAAACATTCTTCAAAATAACATCCAAGCCACTTCGAAGTTTTAGGATGTAGTCCCCACGAGCTTCAACTATGACTTTAGTTCCATTGCCCTTGAAGAGGCTAACATCCCCTTGATTGAAGTCCCTACTTCTTGTGAACCCCTACAACAAATTGGAAATATGAGTTCCACATCCGGTATCCAATACCTATGTGTTAGAAGATGTAACATTAAGATCAATATGAATCATGAATATTGTACCTGAGGTCTGCCCGGCATCCCTCTTTGCTTTCAACTCTTGGATATGGACAGGACAATTCCTTGCCCAATGTCCAATCTCCCCACACTTGAAGCATGGGTCATTAGTAGCAACCTTTTGCTTCTTCTCTTGTGGTTTGGGTGGCACCCTTGCCACCCCCTTCCCCTTTCCACAAACGGGTCCCTTACCCTTGGCAACTTTTGCCTTGGGTGCGGGATGAGGCCTTTTATTGTTCCCACCTTCATTGATGGTGAGAACGGGTAAAACCCTTTTACCCATAGACGCCTCGGCCATTTTGAGCATTGAGTGAAGCTCCCCAATGCTTTTGTCCCAAGCATTCATGTTGTAGTTCAACACGAATGTCTTGAACTTCTTGGAAAGGCCATTAAGGATCAAATCCGTGGCCAATTCCTTCGAGACAGGACAATTAACCTTTCAAGGCGGTCAATGTGGCTTTTCATCTTAAGTACATAAGATGAAACCGATTGGTTGTCGTCCATACGACATGCAAGGAGTGCTTGAACCGTTTCGAAGCGCTCAACCCTTGCTTGCTGTTGGAACGTTTCCTTCAGCTGGGTTATCATGTCATAAGCTCCGTGATGTTCATACTCCTTTTGGAGATCCGGAGTCATGCTCACCAGCATGAGACAAGACACTTGGACGGAGTCCTCAGTGTACTTTATCCAATCGTTATAGGCCTCCTCATCATCCTTAGTAGGTTGATCGGGGATAGGGTCGTCTAAAACATATGATCGTCTCTCTTGCTTGAGAACGATTCTCAAGTTTCGATACCAATCAATAAAATTGTTATGGTTTAGACGTTCCTTTTGGAGTATCGCTCGTAAAGATTGGCTGGACGTAGATGAGTTATCATGATTATCATTACTGGTGGCCATCTACAAAATTTAACAAAGATCTATTTTAGTATTTTTGATATAGCTATTTTTAATAATTAATACCTTTTAAGGTCATTTTCATAAGAAAATCTAGAACCCAACATTACATTTAAATTGTGGATAGATGACCTTTATCCCACGATTTAAATTAATAAGGTGGTCAACGATTGACGGTTGCAACCATTTGCAACTTCTAGAGGTATGGGATCGACTTTAAACATCATATGTAAAGTCGGCATGTTAATCCCATCAACACCATTTGGAAACCATATTGTAGGTGATCCATTTAACATGGTTTGCAAATCAAGACATCCTACTTACACACACGTGTGAGTTTGCCAAAACGAGTGGTTAGGTGACCTTTATCCCACAAATATGGCATTCTCACCTTAAGTCATAAGTTCCCTCAAAATGGTTAGGTGAACTTTATCCCACTAAGAGTTCCTGCGTGACTTAAGTGTTGTGTAAAAGGACGGTGTTGATCTTGTTTTACAATATTTAGAGGTTTCATGATTCTAGTTTAGAAAACTCTATGTACTTGTATTTGCATGCTTTCAAATACAAGATACCCTATGGTCCTTTGATTAAAACTTATTTTTAATCTTTAAAATCATTAAATCATTTTTAACCTTTTATTAACTTTTAATGATTAAGAACCATCACATTTTCAGCTTGTTAAGTTTGTTAATGAGTTTGTAATGTATGACCAAATATCAACCAAACAATCAAACAACAAACATTCAAACAAGCATAAACATATAAACATGAGTGCCTAACCATAGCCACTAAGTTGACAACACTTGTTTGCCATCACAAGGGTTGTCATAAGGTCTTTCCTTAGGGTTTGTAATGACACATTATATATGTCCATGGACTCCCACTTGAATCCATATCCAAATACTTCAAAGTCCATGTCTTTGTTGTCCATCTTTGGGTCTTGATCTTGTGCATCTTCCTTTTACAAAAATTATATCCTAATACATTTTCTAATAAAAAAATGCACCTAATCTATTTATTACATAACCAAATGAATACATAATTACAACCCAAATAGTAAACATAAACATTACAACCCAATTGAATGAATAAAACAACCATTCCAATCATCCAAATAGCATAAGGCCAAAGGCTAGGCTATGCACTATCAAATGAACATATATAAACATCATACATTAAACAAAATAAACCCCATCAAACCCTAAATTTTCAGCCAATATAACTGAAAATTAGGGTTTGTTTGTCCAAACAAACAACAACTTAACATATCAACCAATTGACATTCCTATCTTTCAAAGTTTAATCATAAGAATGAAGATATAACTTTTAAAGACATGAGGTTTATTAAATCAACCAAAACAGCCTCTAATGAGTGAATAAACATCCTTTAAAACTGATTTTTAAAGGACAAGAACAAGCAAGCTATCCACATAACCGGCTCTTGATGCCATTGATGGGTTTGTTTGTCCATAAAACCAAGTTTAACCTCTTAAACTTTCAGAAAAACGCAGCGGAAATATGTTTAGAAACATGATTATAAAACTGAAATTTCATGTTCTTATGGTGACATATATATGTTTAAAACAAACCCAAAATCAAAGGATCATAATATGTGAATAAGCAAGCTATAAACACATGTAAATGTACATAAAATCACAGCTACATTGAGCTGTGAAAACTACCTTTCAGCAGCAGAAAAAACCGACTTGGAAGGGGATGTCTGATGCTCTAAATTTGGCCAAGGCTCCAAGGAGAGGATCCCTCAAGCTTGTATACCCCAAGCTTACTTGCAAAGGCACCTTCTTGTTAGGAAGAAACACCACAAAAAGCTCCAAAACCCCTTGCTCTTGCTGCTTATTTTCGTAAGCAATGAGAGAGAGAGGAGGGGATTTTTTTTGATCTTTGTTGCATGTATGGATATGAGAGAAATGAGGGGTACAAGACTAGTAAAAGGTGTGTGTGTTCTCAAGGGAAAAGGAACCAATGAAAACCAAGGGGGGGAGCGGCCGAAATTTTTGGATTAAAATAGTTTCCCTCTTTAAATTAAACACATACATAATATTATCTAGTCTTGTAACTAGTTTATGCAATTAACCATTTAATTGTATAACTAGTATACTCTCATTATTATTTGGTGTCATCCAACTTATTTAAATAACACTTCAAATAATATTATTGAACAAAATATTCTAATAAGTTGTTCATTCTCATATGCAACTTATTTAGAAAACCTATTTTCTAAATTGGTGTAAATATTTAATTGCATGATCATATCATCAATTAAATATTAATTGGTGTTTGCTAAGCTTGTTATTGGGTATAACCCGACTTGGATCATAACGTACTAACCGCATCAAAATTTACGTGTCTTGGGCATATAGAATCCTACAAAAAATTCATAAATAAATTTACTTTTCAATAGTTAATTCTTTTAGTTTGATCGTTACTAGCACTTTCCTGTGTTTCCTTACGGATTCGACACCCTTCTTACCCTTTACTATTAAGGGTGATTATGGACTATTTAAGTAATATTTTTGACAGACCACACAACGTCGGTCATGAATGCATGAATGTTGGAAGCAAAACGTAAAGTTATGCTAACAAAGGTGATTCTAAGTTTAAAAAATTTCTAATATTAGACGTGATGTTGTGACTCTTAAATGATGAGAGTTTAAAACTAAGTATGCCTCAGGACCTTAACTTATACAAACTTATGATAATTAACATGTTTGATTAATTAGAGTGAATTGTTGAAAGTAAGTTTGTTTGAGGACAAACAAAATGTTAAGTGTGGGGATGTGATCACGTGGTAATAATTCAGTGCTTAATTAATGTAAATATGTGCTTTTACATCGTGATTATTATGGGACAAAGTCACTTTGTGTCTGTTTTTGATTTTTAGGTTATTGGAGTTAAAAAAGACTTATTTTATAGGAAAAGAAGCAAAACACAAAATTAGAAGGACTAAAGAGGAAAATAGTAAAAGTTGTAAAAAAGGCACTGTGAGGACCATACCGGCGTATGATATAGCGAGTATAGGCGTATCATACGCCGGTCAGCGTATGTGCTGCGTATCAGTGGACGTATTTGATAAAATTATAGAATGTTGGTAGTAGGAAGCCTAAGGTCAGTGTATAATACGTGTATGGTTTATATAGAGGCTGATGCAACCAAAGCAACCAAATGGCTCCCTGCAGCTAAAAGTTCATGCGGAAGCTTTATACTCTGCACAAGAATAAGTCCAAGTATAAAAGCTTCCGAAGTCAAAGACCAAATATTCTGAAGCCAAAGATGAAGTCTTCCGTAGCTTCAAAGACAAAGTCTTCTGAAGCCAAATGAAGTGAAGACTAATTTCTTTTGAAGACTTAGAAGAATATGATTTTCGATGATGTACCTTTGCATAAAGCTGACTAACTTTCTGCTGCAACTCTGAAGACTCACCAGCTTGCATAAGTTGGTAAAAAGGTCAATGCTTTGTAACGGTACATTAAGGTCTTCGTCTTTAACTTTCTACTTTATGTACTTTTATTGTTTTTGTATTATATTAGGATGTGAGATATGGCATGTCATAGTCACTAGTCAAAAGGCAATCTGTCTTTTGACTGTATATTGATTTTGTTGTCTTTCAATGTTCCAACTGGCTTTCTAAGTATAGTGTCACACCCTGGGCCCTGGTAAGGTGGGACATCACAGACTAGTAATAACATATGGCCACGGAAACAAACCATCATAAGAACTCAAAGGAGAGAATATCACATGGCATAAATCGTTAAAGAAAATCCAGACTAGATTCAGGTCTAGTCCCCATTACAAGTGTTTATGTCATCATTGCAAAGTAATTTCATCAATAAGAAAAGTAAATTGTTTCAAATGTTTTCAGAACATAATAAGCCAATGCCATGGGTCGTGGAGCTAAGTCAACGCCTTCTACACAGCTAGACATCCGTCACGGGTTACCTGAAACATGTTCAAAAGAAAATTTATATCAACTATAAAGTTGGTGAATTCAAGTGCTTAAAGTTTAAAAACAAAAGGATTTAAATAAAATCCTCATTTGATTTAAATGAATTTGTAGTTTCAATATTGTGGGGGATCACAATCAACCCTGCACTCAGTCCCGGCTAGCCTCTTCTAAAATTATGTTTTGCCGGTTAATCCTGAAGGAAGAACTGAGCCCAAACCATTGTACCATACCTGTCGGATGGTTCACCATAGTTTCTTATGAAAACCTATCACATGCCACAAACGATCCCTCAGGATCTCAGTGGGGTACCCTTCCTATACGGAAGCCACTATGAGTGGGGGATTCCCCAAATAGATCTATCCATATAAAACAAGCGGTTCACACAAGAATTAATGATCGCGATATAAGTATCAGTAGGTAATCACATACCCCACATACAGCATCAAGTAAAGCATAGATATGGTTCAAATATAACGGAGCATGCTTCATCCCAAAAACAAAAGTAAAAAAGGATTCACTAGAACTCACCTTAAGATTCAAGCAAAAATTCTTTGCGTGTCGGGGAAGTCTCAAGCCTAGCACCCTAGCATCAAAGTTAAGTGGTAAGCTACTGGTTCTAAGCTTATATAAGGTGTACTAGGTGTGCCAAGGAGTTAGTTGTCGGATTCGGCTTTGATTCATTTAGGGTTTGTATAAAAATTTCCTTTTATGGAAAGTCATGGTTTCTTATGTAATTAAGGATTTTACACCATTTAATTAATGATACAAGTTAAATAAAGTTGTTCAAGTGATTAGTAGCTTCCAATGAGTCGGTTATTGATCTTGGTAGAATTTTATAGTTTAGTCCCTCAAGTTTCAAAATTGACAATTTCTACCCCAAAGTTCGTTTTCTTGTACTTAATGACTTTTATGGACAAAAATCAGGTTCTTGAAGTTAAATAACTCATTTTATGTAAGTGTACACCAAGTTTTCAGAATGTAGGTCCGGTTTAATATCCATATGTTTTACGTTCCCTGTTAAGGTAAAACCGAAGGTTTTTAACGGTTAAGTGTGAATTTCCATAGTTTGAGTCTTAGACCATGAAATATCATTTAAGGACATTTTTATAGGTTTCAAATGTTTTGATTATGAAATTTTAGCCTCTTATAGTTGATAGCCTCGTTTTTA
Source organism: Flaveria linearis (assembly GCA_024085815.1). Lineage (NCBI taxonomy): Eukaryota > Viridiplantae > Streptophyta > Magnoliopsida > Asterales > Asteraceae > Flaveria > Flaveria linearis. Next base: position 30,041,298 of record CM044009.1, on the reverse strand, counting down.
CGTTTAACCCGTTAAACGCGTTTTTTACCCGAATTTGACCGATTAAAAGCTTGTTTGACCAATATTTCAACTCCCTTAGGTCTTATAACACTTAGCTTACTGAAATAACATGGTTTTCATGGATTTTGGTTTTATTCCATAATTTATTGGATTTTTCTCAGAACGTCACTCGATTAATACCCGTTTTAGTTAAAATACCACTTAACTTATCTTTTGATCACTTAATCAAAAAATCTAGTCTAGAGCACTTTGTTAACCATATTTGAGACTGGAATTATTTTTAAAAGTTTAAAGTTCTAGCTCTCTTATTTTTAAGTTGTTTTACCATGTTTCGGGTCCCGAAAATGACCCAAAATGCCTAGTTTCACCGTGACTTATATTTTCAGCCATTAACCATACATCATACACTTAATTTTACCCAAAACATTCTGAAATAATGGTCCTAACCCACGGTTAAACTTTTCAACACAACAAGTCATCAACGTGGAGATTATGCCTTATTCGACCATTACACATGTGTAAACCATTATTATTTGTGTTCAAACATTCCCAAATCCTTATATAACTTTAAAAAAGATTTTAGGGGTCCTATGAGTCATTAACAAGTATGTTACAAGCATGAGTTTCGGTGGTTAGCAAGTCATAAGGTTCGAAATGACAAAATCACCCAAAAGAGGGTTTTCTAGGTGTAAATCGGGTTACACCTATAGAATGATTTATTTAACGAGTGAGATACCTTCAAGAACATGAAAATCTATCCATGAACAAGGTGGTAGCAGCAAGCTTCTGTTAGGTACAAGAATGGTAAGATCTTTAGGAGAAAAGTGAAGAAAACATAAGTTATGCCTTGTTTCAGGTATAGAGATGCTTACTCTTGGTGTTGTTCATGATTTGGTGAGTTTAGAGGCTCAAGATGAGCTAGAGAATCTCGAAAAAGGGCTGGAGAAATCAAACACAATGGAACCGTGCACCCAAAAGCTCACAAAGCTTCTCCTTCTTGCGGGTTGGAGCTTGGCCGAAGGTGGTGATATTGTTGTTCTTCAATGTGAGATGAAAATTGAGAGGATTTTGGTGTATGGAGAGGTTTTTCTGCTAGAGAAACCGAGAAAGAGGAGGTGAGGGTGAAAGGTGGAGTGTGGATTTGAATATGCAAGGAATGGTAGTGGTGAAGAGGGGTGGTGGTGTGTAGTGGTGGAGAAGAGGGTGGATTGGCCATGAGGGGGGGTGGCCGAGTTCTTTGGAGGGTAGTGGGTTTAAATTTAATTTTAATTGTAAATGTTATTATGTAGTATAGTGTGTAGTATTTTTGGTGGTAAGTTTTAGTTAGTTGTTTAAGTGTTATGCATGAACATGCATGCATTAAGCCGAAAATTATGTGTTCATACACATGTTAATTGTTTTCAATTATGATTTAACTCCTATGCAAGGGTGACTAATTGACTTTCCCGGATCACTAAAGCTCTTTAAATTAAAGCTTGAACTAGTTAAGAGTCACTAAAAGTCACATAAAACATAAAAATGGAACTAATAGCAATTTATGATTCTGATACTACTGATAAAGTTAGAATGATACCATCATTAATATTCACATGACAGATAATGATGCAAGTATATTAGGGTTAGAATTATGACCTAGAGGTCGGTTGTCACATTCTCGCACCGTTTAGGAAATTTCGTCCGAAATTTTAGCTTTGATTAGCTCTGGATCGAGTGGGTTTAAAGAGACGTGGATATTTCTTTCATCATCATCCTCCCGCTCCCAAGTGAATTCAGGCCCTCGTTTAGAATTCCATCTGACCTTGACTTTGGGTATGCGACTCCACCTGAGTTGCTTGACCAAGCGGTCCGTGATCTCTACAGGCTCTTTCACGAAGTTCAACTTGCTATTAATTTTTGCTTTCCTCAACGGTAATTCTAGGGTCTTATCAACCATACACTTCTTCAGATTTAACACATGGAAGGTGTAATGTATGTGGCCTAATTCATGTGGTAGTCTTAATTGATACGCTACGGGACCAATCCTTGCCAATATTTTGAATGGTCCAACGTATCTAGGGCTTAACTTCCATTTCTTCCCAAACCTCACAGTTCCCTTCCATGGTTCTACTTTCAGCATTACCCTGTCACCCACCTGAAACTCTTAAGGTTTTCGTCTCCTGTCAGCGTACTTCTTTTGACGGTCTTGGGCTGCTCTTAATCGTTCTTTGATTTTTAATATCTTATCGGTGGTCTCCAACACAATGTTGGGCCCCATCACTTGGCTATCACCGATTTCATTCCATTTAATGATGATCGGCATTTCCTACCATACAGAGCCTCATACGGAGCTGCCTTGATACTTGCGTGGTAACTGTTATTATAAAAGAATTCCACCAAAGGGAGGTGGTTGTCCCAGTTCCCACCAAAGTCAATCACGCAAGCTCTTAGCATATCCTCCAAAGTTTGAATGGTTCTTTCACTTTGACTGTCAGTTTATGGGTGGTAAGAAGTGCTCAAATCCAGAGAGGTTCCTAAAGCCTGCTGGAGTGATTTCCAGAACGAGAAGTGAAATGGCTATCACGGTCAGAGATGATTGATAGTGGCACACCATGCCTGGTCACTATTTCATTGATGTACAACTGAGCCAGTTTTGTCATGTTGTAGTCTTCTCGAATCGGTAAGAAGTGAGCTGATTTAGTTAGCCTATCCACTATTATCCAAATAGCATCATGACCTCTAAACGTTTGGGTAACTTTGTAACAAAGTCCATGGCGACGTTATCCCATTTCCATTCGGGGATTTTGGGTTGTTTCAACGTCCCGGACAGTTTTTGGTTTTCAGCTTTTACCATGGCATAGGTTAGACAATTTCTAACATAGACAACGATTGCTTTCTTGATTCCAGGCCACCATAAAAGTGCCTTTAGATCCTGGTACATTTTGTCGCTTCCGGGGTGAACCGAGGACCTAGATTTGGGCTTCGTCGCGGATTACCTCTCTAATTCCCTCATACTTTGGTACCCACGATCTCCCTTCATATTTTCATATACCATCGCCATCCTCTCTAACGGCTTCTCCATTCCTGTTAACGCTTCCTCTACTAAATTCTCTTCCTTTAATGCTTCAACTTGAGCTTCTTTTAGTCTTGTGATAAGGTCTGTGTACACACTCATCCTTAAGGCATGGATGCAAAAGGGTTTTTCTCTTTCTTTCCTGCTCAAGGCAGCTGCCACTACATTGGCTTTACCGGGATGGTAACGGATTTCACATTCGTAATCCTTTAACAGCTCGACCCACCTTCTCTGGCGCATGTTCAGCATCTTCTGGTCAAGAATGTGTTGCAAACTTTGATGGTCAGTGTAGATGATGCACTTCATACCATAGAGGTAGCGCCTCCAAATTTTGAGAGCAAACACCATGGCACCCAATTCCAGATCATGTGTCGTATAGTTCTTCTCATGATCATTCAGTATCTAGATGCATAAGCAATCACCTTGTTGCGTTGCATAAGTACACATCCCAGGCCTTGACTTGAAGCGTCACAACAGACTACAAAATCTTCGACTCCTTCTGAGAGGGAGAGGATAGGTGCACTACACAACTTATTTTTCTCTTGTCCCCACACAAAGGTTGTGCTCTTCTTAGTCAATGCTGTCAAGGGTTGCACAATGCGAGAGAAGTCCGTTATAAACCGTCGGTAGTATCCGGCCAAGCCAAGGAATTGCCTTATCTCAGTGGGAGTTTCAGGAATTTTCCAGTTCTTTCAGACTCAATCTTTGAAGGGTCGACTTGAATCCCATTCTCATTTACCACATGCCCTAAAAATTGGATCTCTCGCATCCAAAATTTACATTTAGAGAACTTGGCATACAGTTTCTCATACTTGAGTAACTCAAGAAGCAGTCTGAGGTGTTTCTCGTGCTCCTCCTTGCTACCGGAGTAGATCAGGATGTCGTCGATGAACACGATTACAAACTTGTCAAGATATGGGCGGCATACGTGGTTATAAGACCCATGAACACTGTTGGTGCATTAGTCAGTCCAAAGGGCATGACTAGATACTCATAATTTCCATATCTAGTTTGAAAGGCTGTTTTGGGTATGTCTTCTTCTCTTATCTGCAGCTGATGGTACCCTGACCTTAGATCTATTTTGGAGAAATAACTCGCTCTTCCAGTTGATCCAATAGGTCGTCTATTCTTGGAAGAGGGTAGCGGTTCTTTATGGTTAGCTTGTTCAGTTCCCTGTAATTGATGCACATACGTGGGGTTCCATCCTTCTTTTTCAGAAATAGCACCAGGGCACCCCATGGAGAAACACTTGGACGTATGAATCCCTTGTCAAGTAGTTATTGAATTTGCAACATCAGTTCCTTCATCTCTGGAGGGCGAGTCGGTACGGTGCCTTGGCTACTGGTGCAGCACCAGGCAGTAGATCTATTTGGAACTCAACTTGTCGATTCGGAGGTAGTCCCGGTAAGTCTTCGGGAAACACTTCTGGATATTCAGAAGCCACTGGAATATCTTCAATCTTCTTCTCCTCTTTAGCATTTATCACATAGACTATGAATGCTGGGCTTCCCTTTATAATACTCTTGGTAGCTTTTAAATGCGATATCATAGGGCATAGCGTGTTACTTCTTTCGCCATGGACCACTAACACCTTCCCGTCGCTCAAAGGTATCTTAAGTAGGCGTTCATCACATATGATTTCGATTCTATGCCTAGCCAGCCAGTCCATACCCGTAACCACATTAAATCCTCCTAGTTTAATAGGCATCAAGTTTATCTTAAATGTACTTCCTTCAAGATTCATTAAGCAATTTTTGATGACTTCGTTAGTTTCTAAGATGTTACCGTCAGCTAATTCTGCGGTGAATGTATCAGTCAGGATGCATGCACTCATGTCAATCAAAGGCCTAAAAGTATTAGAGACAAAACTAGTTGTTGCTCTAGTGTCAAATAGAAAGGTAGCAGGATGGTTGTTTATAAGGAACATACGGTTAACCATATCGGGCTCCTTACGGGCGCTAGCTGGATCCATCACAAATGCTCTCCCTTAGGCTTGTTGGGCCTGCCATCTTGCCTCTCCCCAGCTTAGGGCATTTATTCCTCATGTGCCCTGGATCCCCACACTCATAGCATTGTTTACCAGGCGCATATGTACAGTCTTTGATTAGATGGCCAGATCTCTTGCATCGAAAACAAGGCATGGGGTTGCACTCCCCTTGATGATGAAGCTTTTATTTATTGCAGAAAGGGCTTGTGCATTGATACAATCTCCTAGCCTTTGTACCGTGGTCATTTCTTCTCGCCTCTTCACTAGATCTTTTGCTTGAACTGCCACTGCTACCGACCATCTTCCTGCTCTCAAACCACTTCCTTTTCCCTTCCACCGCCTTCTTTTTATCCTCGTTTCTCCCATGCTCAGTCTACCCAGCTCTAACTAGGTTGTCGGCCAGACTACTGGTAAAGTCGACTGCAGCTTGTAGGGTAGCAGGCTGGGAAGATCGAACCATGCTCCTAACCCTAGGTGTAATCCCCAAATGAAACGGGCTACACCCTTGGATTCTGGCATCACCAAGTGTGTTACCAGTCAGGACAATTCCAGGAATCGGTTGATGTACTCGTGTAGTTTGGGCCTTTCATCTCCAGACTTACGATTCAGCCTCTAGTTTCTCTAACTGATTGATCGGGCAGTACTTGTTGGTTTATTAGTTCCCTGAACTCAGACCAGTTCATTCTTCCCAATAGCATTCCATCCTCGGGGCTGAATGATGGTTTTCCACCATTCCAGCGCTGGTCCCTTGAGAGATTGGGAAGCGTATCTCACCATATGCTCCAGTTTGCATTCGCTGATATCCAAGACGGCTTCGATTTAATCAAGCCATGTATAAGTTTCAATTGCACCCTTGGTGCCATAGAAGTCCTTTGGCTTACAACCCATGAACGTCTTGTAGGAGCATTCGTTTCTTATAGCCTCGGCTTCCTCATGGTTGCCTTCCTCATTGTTGGGTCCATTAGTCCCGGTGGTGTTTCCCCAGTCTGCGTTGATTTGTGCAATTATTGTTTGGGATCGCGTTAGCAATTTGCTGCGCCACTGGGTTGGCAATCCTTTCATCATTCACTTGGTTGGCCTTCCCCCCAAGTGGTGCTTCCGGTGGAGTAGGTGGTTGGTTCCCACCTCAGGTAGTACCTCGTCTTCTGAATCGAATCCCTCTCCCAGTTGGCATTCTGATAGTATCATAGATAAATTAGTTTAGCATCTCATACATTTTGTTTCAAGTATTCCATTGTATCTCATAATTCCTATCATACACTACAATCATGCATTTATGTTCATTCAAAGTATACGGAGATAACTACCCATAAGTAACCATCAATTACGCAACATAAGGATTAGCACATTTTCAAATAACTCACCCTGCAAAAGTTAGCATCATCACCAATTAGTTTTCATAAATAGTTCAAACGTAGTTTCAACCATTCATAGTATAATATGTGTCATTGTTTTACAAGTGGAAGGTGCCATCACCCCCATAATAGAAATGGTTACTGAAATAAATAGATAGATAGTTTCTCAATAGTGTCGTAGCCTACTGCCATGCATTCAAATACCAGCTACATCACCCCTGACATTTCTTCTTCAACCATCCGAACCAGCCTGAGCTTTTCATGTGACGCCAAACTGAGCAGACTGTGAAGTTCGTGTGGTGTGTTGGAGGGAAAACTCATGACGCTGGATGGTCTTCAGGATCTCATTCAAACTAGGGTCTGACGGACCGAAGTCACTAGCCAGATGGCTAGACTGAGAGTACTGATCTCCAGCGAGTACGCTAGGGCCGTCATACATACTATGCCTGGGTGGCATCCAGTACTCGTCATGTGGCAGGCATCTAGGTGGGGCAAGTATAGAAGGTGCTGGTGTCGGGGCCTTACATGTGGAGGTAGGGGAGGAGGCATCCTCAAAGAAACGGAAAGTCCTGTCTAGCACCCTTCCTAGGTCGAGTGACAACTCGGGCACCCCTATTCCCAGTAGGTGAAATAGGCGAGTGGTTAGGTGCTAAGACATGTGGTGAGTTGGAGCGTGTTCGGCTCCTAGCCAGTGATGTCGGGCACGAGTCTTCAGATGTCTCAGAGTCGTCAGAGGTCGCAGATAGCCAGCCAGAGTGTCCGCATCTCTGTAGATATGCCTCATACTCCGTCTGCGGCTTCACCTTCCTAAGGGTCCTAACGGGAGCAGTCTCATCAACAGGGCTTGCAGGTGCTTTACCTTTGTCAGCCATAGTCTGGTTATCCTGTGAAAATTATCATGAGTAATTTTGTTTCTCTTAGCTCATGGTTATAATAATAGTACTAGTAATAGTAGTGATGGTAGTAGTATCAGATATTCCAATAGTATCCATGACCAGAGGTATCAGTGAGTAATAGTATCAGATATCATTAGCTTCTTCAAATAATGACAGGCAAAACGGTTTATTCTATGAAAACCTTTAGACCATTCTAAGAAATTTTAGAAACCATAAGTTTTTAAACAAAAAAGGTCCAATTATTACCTAAAGGTTCATGATGGAATTTACACGTCCGGTAAATTCATGATTACGTTGATCAAGTGTAATCATCAATTTACCCAACCCAATCATCCCAACACTTTCCCACAAGGACAGTCTTAAGGTGTCTGCGTTATAGCCTAGGGTCTACTATTCTATTCCCGACTTCTCTACAACATTTGGCTCTGATACTAATCTGTCACACCTCGGGCCCAGGTAAGGTGGGACATCACAGACTAGTAACAACATATGGCAGTGGAAACAAACTATCATAAGAGCTCAGAGGAGAGAATATCACATGGCATAAATCATTAAAGAAAATTCGGACTAGATTCAGGTCTAGTCCCTATTACAAGTGTTTAAGTCATCATTGCAAAGTGTTTTCATCAATAACAAAGTAAATTGTTTCAAATGTTTTCAGAACATAATAAGCCAATGCCATGGGTCATGAAGGTAAGTCAAGGCCTTCTACACAGCTAGACATCCGTCACGGGTTACCTGAAACATGCTCAAAAGAAATTTTGTGTCAACTATAAAGTTGGTGAATACAAATGCTTAAAGTTTAAAACAAAAGGATTTAAATAAAATCCGCGTTGATTTAAATGAATTTGTAGTTTCAATATTGTGGGGGATCACAATCAACCCTGCACTCAGTCCCAGCTAGCCTCTTCTAAAATTGTGTTTTGCCGGTTAATCCCGAAGGAAGGACTGAGCCCCAAACCAGTGTACCATACCTGCCGGATGGTTCATCATACATTCTTATGAAAACCTATCACATGCCATAACGATCCCTGAGGATCTCAAAGGGGTACTCTTCCTATACGGAAGCCACTATGTGTGGGGGATTCCTAAATAGATCTATCCATATAAAACAAGCGGTTCACACAAGAATTAATGATCATGATATAAGTATCAGCAGGTAATCACATACCCCACATACAACATCAAGTAAAGCATATATATGGTTCAAATATAACAGAGCATGCTTCATCCCAAAAACAAAAGTAAAAAGGATTCACTAGAACTACCTTAAGATTCAAGCAAAAATTCTTCGTGTGCCGGGGAAGTCTCAAGCCTAGCACCCTAGCATCAAAGTTAAGTGGTAAGCTACTGGTTCTAAGCTTATATAAGGTGTACTAGGTGTGCCAAGGAGTTAGTTGTCAGATTCGGCTTTGATTCATTTAGGGTTTGTATAAAAAGTTTCCTTTTATGGAAAGTCATGGTTTCTTATGTAATTAAGGATTTTACACCATTAAGTTAATGATACAAGTTAATAAAGTTGTTCAAGTGATTAGTAGCTTCCCATGAGTCGGTTATTGATCTTGGTAGAATTTTACAGTTTAGTCCCTCAAGTTTCAAAATTGATAATTTCTACCCCAAAGTTTGTTTTCTTGTACTTAATGACTTTTATGGCCAAAAATCAGGTTCTTGAAGTTAAATAACTCATTTTAATTAAGTGTACACCAAATTTTTAGAATGTAGGTCCGGTTTAATATCCATATGTTTTACGTTCCCGGTTACGGTAAAACCGAAGGTTTTTAACGGTTAAGTGTGAATTTCCATATTTGAGTCTTAGACCGTTAAATATCATTTTAAGGACATTTTTTATAGGTTTCTAATATTTTTATTATGAAATTTATCCTCTTATAGTTGAATGCCCCGTTTTTACGTTTAACCCGTTAAAACATGTTATCCCGAATTTGACCGTTTAAAAGCTTGTTTGACCAATATTTCAAATCCGTTAGATCTTATAACACTTAACTTACTGAAAGAACATGTTTTTCATGGATTTTGGTTTTATACCACAATTTTTTTGGATTTTTCTCAAAACGTCACCCGATTAATACCCGTTTTTAGTTGAAAATACCATTTAACTTGTCTTTTGACCACTTAAAATCAACAAATTTTTAGCACTTTGTTAACCATTTTTGAGCCTGGAATTATTTTAAAAAATTTTAAAGTCCTAGCTCTCTTATTTTTAAGTTGTTTTACCATGTTTCGGGTCCCGAAAATGACCAAAATGCCTAGTTTCACCATGACTTATAATTTCAGCCATTAACCATACATCATACACTAATTTTACCCAAAACCTTCTGAAATAATGGTCCTAACCCGTGGTTAAACCATTCAGCGCAACAACAAGTCATCAACATGGAGATTATGCCTTATTCGACCATTACACATGTGTAAACGATCATTATTTGTGTTCAAACATTCCCAACTCCTTATATAACTTTATAAACAGATTTTTAGGGGTCCTATGAGTAATTAACAAGTATGTTACAAGCATGAGTTTCGGTGGTTAGCGAGTCATAAGGTTCGAAATGACAAAATCACCCAAAAGAGGGTTTTCTAGGTGTAAATCGGGTTACACCTATAGAATGACTTATCTAACGAGTGAGACACCTTCAAGAACGTGAAAAGATCTCCAAGAACAAGGTGGTAGCAGCAAGCTTCTGTTGGGTACAAGAATGGTACCTTCAAGAACGTGAAAAGATCTCCAAGAACAAGGTGGTAGCAGCAAGCTTCTGTTGGGTACAAGAATGGTAAGATCTTTAGGAGAAAAGTGATGAAAACATAAGTTATGCCTTGTTTAGGGTATAGAGATGCTTACTCTTGGTGTTGTTCATGATTTGGTGAGTTTAGAGGGTCAAGATGAGCTAGAGAATCTTGAACAAGAGCTGGAGAAATCAAACAAAATGGAACCGTGCACCCAAAAGCTCACAAAGCTTCTCCTTCTTGCGGATTGGAGCTTGGCCGAAGGTGGTGATGTTGTTGTTCTCGAAAGTGAGTTGAAAGTTGAGAGGATTTTGGTGTATGGAGAGGGTTTTCTGCTAGAGAAACCAAGAGAGAGGAGAGTGAGGGTGAAAGGTGGAGTGTGGGTTTGGATATGCATGGAATGGTAGTGGTGAAGAGGGGTGGTGGTGTGTAGTGGTGGGGAAGAGGGTGGATTGGCCAAGAGGGGGGGGGGCGGTGACCGAGTTCTTTGGAGGGTAGTGGGTTTAAATTTAAATTTAAGTATAATTGTTATTATGTAGTGTAGTGTGTAGCATTTTGGGTGGTAAGGTTTAGTTAATTGTTTAAGTGTCATGCATGAACATGCATGCGTTAAACCGAAAATTATGTGTTCATACACATGTTAATTGTTTTCAATTATGATTTAACTCCTATGCATGGGTGACTAATTGACTTTCCCGGATCACTAAAGTTCTTTAAACTAAAGCTTGAACTAGTTAAAAGTCACTAAAAGTCACATAAAATAATAAAAATGGAACTAATAGTAATTTATGATTCTGATACTACTGATAAAGTTAGAATGATACCGTCATTAATATTCACATGATGGATAATGATGCAAGTAGATTAGGGCTAGAATTATGACCTAGAGGTCGGTTGTCACACATAGCCGGTTGTAGGATGTAGTATAAAGTATCTTAATGTCTTATAACTTATCTTTATGCATTGTAACTCCTGTAAGAGAACTTGTGATTAATATACATCATCCTTCAGAACCTTATATATTGTTTTTAAGTTCTGTCTCTTTACTTACTTGTGCTTTTTGTATCCTGCTCTTAAACCCCGATTCCCTATATCTGTTAAGTGCTCTAACACTCTCCTTATTATGAGACTGATTGTATTGACCATCCCTTAACCGGTCCTGCAATTGGTATCAGAGCATTAGAGACTCTGATTGTAAGATCTCACCATCTTAAATCTCCTCAGTTCTCACATAACACTTAACATCTCAAATGGTAGCATCAAAGTCTGTTATGGAAACAGGTACCATGGTAAAGTCCCCACTGATCACTCCTGATAATTTTTATACTTGGTGCCTAAGAATGGAAGGCTTCATCGAGTCATAAGACAATAGGATTTGGGAGTCTGTTACTGAAGGACCTTACATTCCATGCACCTCTTCAGCTGCTACTGGAGGTGGCATGATTCCAAAGGAGGTGGCTGACTATTCTGAAGAAGATAGAAAAAGAATAGATATATATTAGAAAGCCATGACTACCCTCCAAACTGCTCTTCCGAATGCCATCTAAAGAGGCTTCAAGAAGTGCAAAACTATCAAGCAGCTCTGGGATGCACTGAAGCTGATGTAGAAGGTTCTTTTGATGCAAAAGAAAACAAGAAGGATCTTCTGAAGCAACAGTTTGAAAACTTCACCTTCAAAGCTGGTGAAACCATGACTTAACAATACTTCAGGTATGTTGAGATTGGAGTGAAACTGGAGAACAAGGATATTGTGAGAAAGTTCATGTCCTCTCTTTTTAGATAATGGACAAACTATTGTTTGGTCATTAAGAGGACTAAAAATCTCAAGACCCTTACTCTCACTGAGTTGTATGGCATACCCAGTGGTTACCAGATAGAGATGAACATGAAAAATCCATCTAACAACTCTAGCAATCAATAGAGTTTTGCCCTGCATGTGGTTGAAAGGGCTTGTAGAGAACCATAACACCATTTTATCTCTTACTCTAATAATTCACCCAACCCAAGTTCCCTTTCATCATCTTCCCTAAAACACCAAGGGAGAGCTACATCTAAGGAAGCCCATTCTAAGAGACAAGCTCATCACATGCCTTTGTGCCACATGATGAAAGCGCATAAAACTTTCTCTTTACCCTTTAAAACTTGGATTGTATCCATCCAGATGACTTGGAGTACATGGAGATGGTTCAACAAATAGCTCTTCTCATTCACATAGCCAAGAATTTATACAAGAGGAGAAGGAGAAAGTTTCCTAGCAATGATCTAGTGGAAAGTTTGGGCTGGACAAAAGCAAAGTGAAGTGTTACAACTGTAACCAAATGGGATACTCTACTAGAGAGTGCAAGGCACTCGTGACAAATGGTGGCCAAGCACGAGCTAAGCCAAACTACACTGAGGGAGCTCCACATACTGAGAAGCCCAAGAAGCAAGTTGCAGTTACTGTTGAAGAAGAGGCCTTGATTGGGGTTTCTAGTTAGAAGATGAGTCTCCAAACCAAGCACTGATGGCAAATCTAGATGAAGCCAAGGTATTGCAACATCTTTGTACCCTAGAATGCATTGGTAAAGTAAATATATACAGTCCCATAACTTAGAGATGAGATCTGATCTTGAATCTTTGAACATATTAAAATCTGATTTCAAAAGAGTTGAAAGTAAGTATAAGCTAAAAATAGAAGACTATGATCTATTGAGATAGCTCCTCCACATACTCCACTGTCTTTAAGATCTCCAAGGTTTGGAACTAGTCAAGTTGAGCCGCCATCCATAGATCCTAGTGATGAGGAGGATAAAGAGGAGGTAGTGATGGATGGATCTGGGAAGATTGATGAAGTTCATCCTAACAAGTGTCACTATACTCCTGAGGAGAGGAAAAAGTATGGGATGACTAAGTCAAAGAGGAAGAACTTGATGCGAGCATCAAAGTGGAGAACAAAGAGAGGTCAGGAGATCAAGGCCACTTTCAACTCCAAGTAGAAACAAGTTTTTATCTCTGTAGGTTTTGAAGTGGTAAAGGCTATGCACATAACTTTGAACTCTAGTATTAAGAGTTCAAGTACATGTTCAACTCATCCTTGTGAAGGAATGAAGGCTGACCAGTTGTGTAACACTGCTACATAGCATGAACCATACACCTCCAAAGGCAAGCTTCATCTTAGGAGGTCTGCCACAACATCTGCAGAGATAGGATGGAGATGAAAAGTGATCAAACTTAGTCTTCCATTCACAAGAAGACTCTCAGAAGAAAGCAACTTCACTGTGTTATGTGTGGTAGTACTTCTCATCTGGCTAGGGATTGCATCTACAATCCCTAAGTACTATCAACATAAGAAAGATAAAGACTTTTGTGAGGAACAAGAAGAAGAAAGCTTCGGAAGAAATAGGTGTTTCATTTGGAAGCTCCAAAATGAAAACAAAGCCTTCGGAAGAAAATTTGGCCTCGGAAGAAAGGAATGATTCTGAAGCACTAAAGCTTGCTGTAGTGAAAGAAAGATCTTTAGAAGGTTCAGTTTCCAAAACTTCCAAAGTTGTAAAAACTTCCGAAGCTTTGAAGGTCAAGTCTAATTTTCCAAAGATGGTGTGGAAGATAAATGAAGACCATGTGACTGAAAATTCTTCACTTACAATAGCAAGTGATCCCCATAGTCTTAGTATAGGATCAGTTATGGTTGCATTATCTTTAGTTCATTTTAAAGAGCCCAAGACCAATGAGGCTTGGGTTTCCAAATGTAACTAAGTCTTCTTTCATTGTGCAGGAGCGGCTGAAGACCAAAAGAAATGTATGGATCGTTGGCAGTGGTTGTTCCAGGCACATGATAGGCAATGGCTCTTTCTTTAGAACTTTGAGAAAATTGATGGAGGGCCAGTTGCTTTTGGAAAAGATGCTGGTGGTTACATTACAGAAAGGGGCATGGTCACAAGTATTAAGCCTAACATTGAGAAGGTAAACATTTTTAAGGAGCTTGGATACAATTTACTGAGTGTATCCTAATTTTATTACCAGAGACATAACATGCTCTTTATTGAGCATGAGTACATTCTTCTCAAGCCCAGGTGGTCATTCCTCAAGGGCATATCCTGCTTAGAGCACCCCAGAAAGGGAACATGTACAAGATGGATTTACAGGAAACATCCCCCTCAGGAGAAGTTTCTTGCTTTCTATCTAAGTCCAATAGTGATGAGTCTTTCCTTTGGTATAAAAGAATGTGCCATATAAACTTTAAGAACATGAATAAACAAAACAAGAATGATTTGGTAAGTGGAATGTCAAAGAAAGATTTTACAAGTGATGACCACTGTGTGGCATATCGAAAGGAAAACAACACTTGGTGTCTCACAAGTCAAAGGAAAAGAACTCTATCACTACTCCCCTACCCTTATTACAAATGGATCTCTTTGGCCCACAAGTGTAACGGGTTTAGGAGGACCTCATACTGTTTGATGATCACAGATGATTTCATAAGATTCACTTGGGTTTCCTTCCTTAGAACTAAGGATGAAACTTTTGAGATCTTGAAGAATTTCATTCTGAAAGTTGAGAATCAAATTGTTCACAAGGTCAAGATCATAAGATGTGATCAAGGAATTGAATTTTAGAACCAAATCCTTGACACATTTTATGATGAAAAGGGTATTATAAGACAATATAGTGCTCCCAGGACACCTCCACAAAACGGTGTTGCTGAGAGAAGAAACAAGACACTTACTGAAGCTGCAAGAACCATGTTGTCTGACTCTAAACTGCCCATTACCTTTTGGGCAGAGGCATCAACACTGCCTGCTATGTGCAGAACAAAGTTTTAATAGTTAAGACTCATGGTAAGTCTCCTTATGAACTGTGGCACAAAAGAAGAGCTTTCATTGGTTTTCTCTGGTCATTTGAATGTCCTTACACCATCTTTAAAACCAAAGACCAAGCAGCTAAGTTTATTGAGAAATCAGATGACGGACACTTCATTGGATACTCCTCTCAGGATAAGGCTTATAGAGTATATAATCTCAGAACTAGAGTAGTTGAAGAATCAACCAATGTGATCTTTAATGAGGACACACCCTGTGTGAAAGGTTCTGGTCCTAATTGGTTATTTGATGTTTCAGGAGCAATAGGTAACTCATCAACAGAAAATCCAAACCCAAGATTTTAGCTGAGAAGATCAAGTCAGACTACATCTTCAGCTCTAGTGGTAACTAACCCTGCAAATCAAGTTCCTATCAGCACAACAATGACAAATCAAGCTGATACATCTGAAGTGCCTGAAAATTCTAGCTCAGAGGCACAAAACATAAATGCAGGAAACATCAAATGTAGGAGGCAACGATGGTGGTGATAGTGATCAAGAATTTCTTGATGCTGATAACCACTCCATTGATGAAAACATCAATGATGTCACACACTCCTTGGATCAAGCTTCTCTTGATAAGTGCGCTGATGTGGTGGAAGACACTTCATTACCAGATCTAAACTTTTCAAATTTAGATATGTCTAAACAACTTGTTATGATCCCTTAACTTAGGATCCACAAGTCACATCCCACCACAAACATCATTGAAGATGTTGACAAGGGGGATAGAACAAGAGGACAAACCCATGACAAAAATGTTTGTCTACACTCTTGCTTCTTGTCCTAGACAGAGCCTAAGAAAGTTGATGAGGCTTTGAAGGATGGAAGTTGGGTTGAAGCAATGCAAGAGGAGCTGCTTCAATTTAAAAGACAAAAGGTTTAGAGCCTGTGTCCTCTCCCTTATGGGAAGACTATCATAGGTACCTAACGGGTGTTAAGGAATAAGAAGGATGATAGAGGACTTTTCATCAGAACAAGGCAAGACTAGTTGTTTAAGGGTACACACAAGAAGAACGAATTGTTTACATTGATGTCTTTGCTCCTATAGCAAGACATGAAGCATGTTAGGATATTCCTAGCATTTGCTGCATCCAAGGACTTCAAGGTCTACCAACTTGATGTCAAGTGTGCAACTTATATGGGTTGATTGATGAAGAGGTGTTTGCAAGCTTGGTAAAGCTCTTTATGGGCTATACCAAGTTCCAAGGAAGTGGTAGGAGACACTATCTCAGTATCTCTGTCAACATGGCTACAAGAGAGGTACTATAGATGGAACTCTCTACATCAAAGGAACATGGAATGATTTAATGCTGGTTCAAGTATATGAAGATGACATTATCTTGGGTTAACTAATCCATAGGTCTACAAAGACTTTGAGAAGTTGATAAAGAATAGATTTAAAATGAGTGCCATGGAGGAACTTAATTTCTTACTAGGAATTCAAGTGAAACAAGTTGACAATAGCATCTTCGTAAGTCAGTCAAAGTATGTACAAGACATACTTACAAGATTCAACATGATTGAATGTATGATTGCAAAGACACCCATAGCCATAAACCACTCCCTTAGACTTGATCTTGAGGGGGAATGTGTAGATGAACATCTTTACAGGGAAATGATTGGGTCTCTTATGTATCTTACAACCAGCAGGCCTAATATTATGTTTGCTACATATATATGTGCAAGATATTAAGGCAACCCCAAGATGTCACACCTGGTTGATGTCAAAAGGATTCTTAGATATCTCAAATGTGCTCCTAAACTAGGCCTTTGGTATCTAAAGAATTCTGACTTCAATCTGTATGCTTATACAGGTAGTGACGATGGTGGCTGCAACATGACCGCAAAGTCCACATCTGGGGGATGTCAATTCCTTGGTGGAAGGATAGTCTTACGGCAATGCAAGAAACAATCCTGTGTATCTGCATCACTACTGAAGGTGAATACATTATTACTGCAAGTTGTTGTGCTTAAGTACTTTGGATTCAGAATAAGATGCTAGAATATGGATACAACTTCAAAGAGACTCCCATCCTCATAGACAACAACAGTGTTATCTCTATCATAAAGATTCCTATGCAGCTCTTAAGGACAAATCACATCAACATCAGGTATCATCTAATTAGAGATAATCATGAAAAAGGTTTGATAAAACTAATAAAGGTTGACATGAATGATAATATGCTGATATGTTCACAAAAGCTTTTGATGAACAGAGATTTAAATATCTTATATCAGTTATTGGGATGATGATCCTTGAATAGATTTTCTTAAAACATAATCTATATTATTTCTAAAACAAAGTGTGTGTCCTAAGTTGTCTAAATTTATCACCTACATAAGCCCAGTTTATCTTGGGAGAAATCTTTTTCATATGATATTCCTTAGCATTTTGAAAAATTACCAAGTGTATTTTCTTTTGGAAGATATTAACATTTCCTTTGGAAGAATTTTAAGTCTTCAAAACACATAACTGCTTAAAGGAGATTTACCTTCGGAAGAAATGCCATATTTCTTCCGAAGCCAAAATATGCTTCTAAGTACTTATGTGTATTTAAGGAACAAATTTCTTCTGAAACCAAATACTCTTCGGAGGAGAAATTGCTTAAGTAATTATTCTTCTGAAGCCATTTTTTCACTAAGCTTAGGAATATCTTCCGAAGTCAAAATCTGGCATCGGAAGATTTGTTGGACTCAACAAGTGAATTAAAGGTATAATGCACATAATGGATAATGCTTGCAATAATCAAATATACTATGTTCTAACAATCAAACAATCATCAACTAACACATTAGTATCATTAACATTCATAACATACACTGATTATTGTTTAAATTTCTTTTTCAGGATTGTTGATAAAAGAAATTTTGACAAGTGTTTATAGCGGATGGGGTGCTGCCCACACCGGATAAACAAGACGGTGCAGCGGATGAAGATCAAGTCCAAGAGTCCACAGCAGATGAAGACATCCCATAGCGGATGAATTGTCCACAGCGTATGTTCATCCACAGCGGATGAACATTTCACAGCGGAGAACATGAAAACAACAAGTGTTCACAGCGGACAGTATCCAAGATACAGCAGATAAGTTATCTGTCTCCACAGCGGACACCTTATCATCCACAGCAAATAGCTAATCATTCACAGCGGACAGCTTGTAGACAGGATTTTTATGTAATTTTCATTTACATAAGGGTATTTTTGTAATTGTATATAGCTATCTGTATAGGCTATAAATGGCACAATACCCTAATCCTTTGTAAGCTTTTTGAACAATAAATACTAACAAGCAGATATTATCATTCATTCACTAGCAGTCACTAGCAATCATACACACACAATCCCAAACACACACTGATATCATATGTATTGATCATGGGTTTCCGCAACATAATTAATGTTTGTTGAAAATTGATATAACAAATTGTTGTTCTGTCATTTGAGAGATTAGAAAAAGATCCTTGGGCTAATCAATCATCACAACAATGGTTTCATCCTGTTACTTGTTGTTGGCTCATTTGATTTCATCAGGTGGTATCAGAGGCCTGACTCAAATCAAACATTGATTTTCAATCCTCTCAATCAACAAACATGATATCCATGGTTCATTAGCTTCATAACACACATTTCAAGCTTAAAATCATCACATTTTCTTCCTTAACATGATACATTCAACAAATGTTCAAAAACATGAAGTAATTGTCTGTTTTCGTTCATTTTGAAGAAGATTTTGTGTTTTTGTTATTAACTAAGCTCTCAAAATCATTCATACATTGTTTTTGAAAGAGAAACATCCAAAATCATTCAAATCTCGTTGGTTTCATTTAGTTTTTTCGATAAAACAGTATACGAGCACTATTATATCATTTTTCATCAAGCAAATCTCTCATTTGAATACTTTGAATTCGTTCATTGTGTTCAATCATCACATTTGAGTTGTTATACACTCGAAACAAGTCATTAATCTTCTTCAAACAACAAACAAATTGTTGAAGTTCACCACGCCGCAAACAAACCCTAGGATAAACCCTAGTTTTTGATCACTCATAAATATTCACAATCACCGGTGATTGTGTTTGTTCATCAATAAAATCAAAGCAGAAACATAATCTTCTTTAGAATTTTTAAAAATGGTTACTTTTTAATCCGAAAGTTAAAATTTAAAAATAATACATTTGTTTTTAGGGTTTTGACCTTTTGTCCAAAGGGTTTTGACTGATTTTTCTGATTTGACATTCTCAAACAGAATATTCCTCAAGTTAACCGAGAAATCACTAAGGCATTACCTAGGACATTAATTAAGATTAATTCATTAATTTTCCTTTATCTGGTAATTAATTATATTTAAAACAATTAACATACAAATCCTAGTGATTTAAGGATAAAAACAAATTTAGCACCGAGCTAAATAGTAAAAACAAATTGACTTAAACCATTAATTTAATTTTTTTAAAAAAACAAACATGTCTGACGAACTTTTAGGAACAAAATAGTGGTCTTAAACCACCTAGACTGAAAAACAAATCAGATTTTAAACAATGAAAGATCATGTTTTGAAACTGTATTATCTTTAAAGATCTGGACTTATGGACATCCATAACCAAAGGCTCATACATTCCAGTAAATCTTGGTCCTGATTACTACACACAAAAACCAGTAAGCTTAAAAAGTGTAGCTGGTAATGAACTGAAGAAAGTAAAACTGACATGAACGTATACCGTATCCTGGCAATGACTATGCCATTTGAAATCTTGACCAGGGTTGAGAATTTCAAACAGCACATGAACTCTAGAAGTTTCTTCCCACCATGTGTGAAGGAAGTGAAGAGATAAGAGAAATCAAAAAGGAAAAATTGAGGACCCAATATGAAACCTTTCACCATATTCGAGGAGAGTCAATTCCACAAGAACTTCACAGATTTGTTCAACTTGTAAATGAGATGATTATTTATGGTCTTAAATACAAATCTGTTGAAATTAACAAGAAGATGTTGCATACATTACAGAGAGCTAGACTCAATCAGTGTCTCTAATGAAAGCAACATTGGATCTTGAAGCGTTGCCTTTAGATGCTCTAGTTGCTAAGGTGGAAGCACTTGAACTAGATGAAAGATCAAGAAACAAAAACACTATCAGACATGTGGAAGCATACAAGTTCAAAGAACTTCAACAAACAGACAAGATGAAGATGAAGAATTCCTAGATACAGGTGAAACTTCATTCTTCTCTGCTCCTGAATCATCCAACAATAAACAAAAGTCCAAGAAGACTGGTGGTCATGCCTATTATGAAATAACACCACAAAGCAAAGAAAATCAACATCATCATGCTTCAAGCTCAAGCAAGCAACAACAGCCAAAGTCTCAAAACATACATAAAGTTGATAAACCTATTGATGCTATCACTATCATTCTGCAAAGTGAAGAGCAGAAGGCAGCTTATGCAGCCTTCTCCACAAGCTTTGAAGCTTATCTGGAAGCTAACCTCACACCATCATAGATAATTAAACAAGATTTGGAAGAATTACCACCAGACATGGTTGAAGAAATGGATCTTCAGTGGTCTATGGCAATGATTACCCATAGACTGAAAAGGTTTCTACAAAGACATTGAGGGCTGAGCATGGACAAGAAAACAAAGATTGGTTTTGATAAAACCAAGGTCAGATGCTACAATTGTCTACTATGTGGACAATTTTTAAGAGAATGCCAACAACCAAGAGTTGACAGAAACAACAATCAAACACATGCATCAAGTAACTTCCATTCAAGCAAACCAATCCCACCTTAAATCAGTATCCCTTCTAGACCAACCCCACCTCAATAACTCAATATAGCCCAAATCAGCACTCTCAATCCTCAGCCATGATTATTAAAAAGTATGGTGAGTATGACTGGAGCATGTATGAAGCTGAGATTCAATCTCCAAATCATGCTCTCATGGTAGACATTGAAGATAAAATTTCAAAAATCCCAAAAGAGGTAAAAGAAAACTTCTGTACACAAGCATGCATAGATGAAGTCAATAGTACGGAGAACATGCAGACAAACTTTCAAAGAAAGTAATTGAAACGAACATTTGGAATGAAATTCTAAAAACAGAACAAAAACAATTTGTACTCAAAATTCTTTCCTTACAAAATGATTTAGACAAGTTGATGTCTGAAAAATTAACACTTGCAGCTCAAGTAGAGCAACTCTCCATATCCTTGACTGAGTCTAAAACACTACAGGCTAAACTGAAGTGAAAATTTAGAAGTTTCAGGTAAGCAACAAGAAGTTTGAAGAACTTCTTGCATAACAAAGGGCTTTCAAAGACCCTTCAGGTTTAGGATATAACAAAATTAATCCACCATACAATGATAATTATATTCATTTACCTAATTCCATGACTAACAAACAGGGTGAGTCTCTTGACCCACATGACAGAACAGATGATTCAAAACCATCATCATCATCATCATTAAAGTCATCATTAATAACAAAAACACCTTTGATAAAATTTGTTAAAAATCAAGCTTCACTACGAATTAAATCAACAGATTTTTATCAAGGAGAGAACAATGAATTTGATGAACTGATATCTAATAAAGATGATATTGACTTATTAGATGATGAGTCAATTCAACCAATTACTAAAACTCAAAAAGTTTCAAGTATGGTTGATGTACCAACCATTCAAACAAAGTAGACTCAAGGGTTTGATATCTGCTCTGGTGGAAGAATAGCTGGATCTTCCACTGTCTCTCCTAGACAAACAAATAACAGGAAAGGCAAAGCCCAATTTAGCATAAGCAAACAACATTAACTTGTGATCTTCCCTTGAAATCCAATTTAAAACCAAAAGTTATAAACAAACAATACAATGCAAATTTACCATACTATGAGTGGTGTGATCAATACACTCACAACACTAAAAAATGAAAGTATGGTAAATATTGCAAGTACTGTCACATGAACAATCACAATACTGAATCTTGCCATTTTCATAATTATTGTGCAATTTGTAAAAGAAACAATCATAGCACTGCTAACTGTTTCTTTTACAAGAAAAACAAAAACCAAAACACAAAATCTCAAATTGACAAACCAACAGAGAAATATACAACTGTTCCTAATAGGAACAAAGTCGGACTACCAAGACAAACTCCTCATCAAAAGGTTATTTTAAACGATGACAAAACAATCTATGACACCTTTAAACAAGCACACAGGAGACACAAGTCTCAAAATATACAATAAACATGCATTAGCACTTATAGGAAAAGAGCTTAAAATACTTCTCCTGACAAAGCTAAATTTAATCAAAGGAATCTAGTATAACTAGAATTCCTAAACCATCAGAAAATGCCACTTTTAAAGAAATTTACATTTTGGGAAAAGACAAAAAACCCAAGACCATCTTGGCTTGGGTTGCACCTTCTAACTAATTTCTTTGATTTTACAAGGACATCAAAGAAGGCCTGACAACATCTGGTATTTTGACAGTGGATGTTCCCGACATATGATAGAAAATTGTTCCGTCCTTTGGGATTTCAAGACCAAACATGGAGGACAAGTAGCTTTTGGAGGTGATAAGATAGGTGGAAAGATAACAGGTGAAGGAACAGTATCAAATGGATTGATTAGCTTTGAGAATGTCACTACTGCTCCAACGTTCAGTTCAATCTTCTATGTGTATCCCAGATCTGTGATAAGGGAAATGCTACCTTATTTGACTCCAACAACTGCCACATCCTCAAGACAAGTTTTCAAATTTCTGAAGATTGTATCCCTTTGAAGACACCATGTCATAACAACACATACACTGTTGATATGAACAATGTTTCAACATCAAATCCTGAAACGTGTTTACTATCAAAAGCATCTGAGGAGGTTTCCCAATTATGGCACATACGTTTGGGACACACAAATAATAACAAAATGAATCAACTTATAAAAGGTTATCTAGTCATAGGTTTACCACAAAAGGAATTTTCTGTACAGAAAACTGCACTGCATGTTTGAAAGCAAACATCATAGAGTGTCTATAAGTCTGAATTGGTAAACTCTAATAACACATCACTCAAATTGCTTCAGATGGACCTTTTTGGTCTAACAAACATCCTAGGCATAGGAAAGAAGAAATACTGTCTTGTCGTAGTAGATAATTACTCAAGATTCACATGGGTTTTCTTTCTTCTACATAAGTTAGAATCATCAAACATTATCAAAACATTTATCACTAGATCTTAAAGTAAAATCTTTTAGAAGTTATAATAGATCTGAATTAAAAATGACTCTATTTCTTCTTTTTGTGCAGAGAAAGAAATCAATCATCAATTCAATATAGCAAGAACTCCTTAGTAAAATAGAGTAACTGCACGGAGAAACAGAACATTGATACAAGCAAGCAGATCTATGCTAGCTAACTCTCTATTATCCATATAGTTTGGGCTGAAGCAATCAATACAACTTGTTACATTCAAAACAGAGCTTTAATAATCACAGAACATTCCAGAACTCCATATGAATTAATGTTTAAAAGAAAACCATTCATAGGATTTCTTAAAGCATTTGGCTGTTCTGTTTCTATATTAAACACCAAAGAAAAATTATCCAAATTTGCTCCAAAAGAAGAAGAAGGATTCTTTATTGGATACTCTAGAAGCTCAAAAGCTTATAGAGTATACAATCCAAGACTTAATATTGTGGAAGAAACAATAGATGTTGTTTTTAATGAACATTCTTTCATAAAGAAAGTCATTGGATCAAACTAGTTGTTTGATATTGACTCACTAACAAAATCATTTGACACATCTTATTTTGATGTTTCAGGTACACAAGAAGATATTGAATATCCAATGGTACCACCTTTAACAACTACTGATGTTCCCCTAACTGCTGATCCTCCAAGGAGAACAAACATCACTTCTTCAAGTACCACAGTTACACCTCCTCAAGAAAAAACAAATACAACCAGAGGAACATCATTAGACACACCTGCATTAACACCAGTGAACATACAATCACATCCAACTACTCTAACCAAGGCCCATCAACCAACCACAGTTGAGGAAGATGATGATTATCATTCACTATCAGATACGCATCATGAAGATGAAAGCCTAGATTTCTTTCATGATTCACCACAAACATTCCATGAACCTATACAACCAGATAATCCCACCCCCTCAAATAGCCTTACTCGTCATACAACGCTAGAACAAACAATCACAAATCTTGATTCAACAGTCCCAGTTGATCAAATTGACGCATCCAGAATACAGAAAGATCATCCCTTAGAAAACATCATAGGTGATATCCATACCAGACTGACAAGTAGTCAATCAGACATAGCAAACATTTGCTTGTATTCCTATTTTTTATCCTTAACTGTACCTAAAAACATCATAGATGAACATAAAGACAACAGTTGGATAGAAGCAATGTAGGAGGAACTACAAAAGTTCAGAAAGCAAGAGGTATGGAAGCTGGTTAATCTACCTGAAGGTCAATATGCCATAGGCACAAGATTGCTATTCAGAAACAATACTGATGACTGAGGAATTGTCATTAGAAACAAAGCAAGGCTAATTGCTCAAGGATATACTCAAGAGGAAGGCATTGACTATGATAATGTCTTTGCTCCAGTAGCAAGACTTGAAGCCATCCTAGTATTTCTTGCATATGCCTCAACCAAAAATTCCCTGTCTTTCAAATGGATGTCAAATGTGCATTCCTTTATGGAAAGATAGATGAAGAGGTATATGTTACTCAACCACCAGGATTTAAAGATCCAGAATTTCCTCATAGAGTATACAAATTAGATAAAGCTGTATATGGTCTTCATCAAGCACCCAAGAAGTGGTATGATACTTTATCTAAGATTCTACTACAAAATGGATTTAGCAGAGGGATAATAAATCAGACATTATTCTTAAGGAGGAAAGAACAAGACTTGTTAGTAGTTCAAGTCTATGTGGATGACATCATCTTTGGCTCCACAAACATTCAACATCGTAGAGAGTTTGAAACTCTTAGGCAATCACAGTTTCAAATGAGCTCAATAGGAGAACTCACCTACTTCCTTGGCTTACAAGTTTAGCAATCTGCTAAAGTAGTTTTTATTAATCAAAGCAAGTATATTCATAAGATATTAAGGAAATACAACACGTCTGACTGTACATCCAGCAAAACACCATTTGAAACTGGATTGAAGTTTGGTCCAGATATAGAAGGCACATCAGTTGATCAGAAGCTCTACATATCCATGATAGGCTCCCCGATGTACCTAACAGCAAGCAGACCAAACATCATGTATGCAGTATGCATATGTGCATGATACCAAGCAGATCCAAAAGAATCACACATCAATGCAGTAAAGAGAATCTTTGGATACTTAAAGAGCAAACCAGCCCTTGGTTTGTGGTATCCTAAAGATGGAAAATTATCTTTATATGCATACACAAACAGTGATTATAGTAGATGCAATAACAACAAAAAAATCCACTACTGGAGGTTGTCAGTTTCTTAGATCTAGATTGATCTCCTGGTAGTGCAAGAAACAAACAAATGTATCTGTGTCAACAGCTGAAGCAGAATACATAGCTGCTTCTGCATCTTGTTCTCAAGTGCTTTGGATTCAAAACCAAATGCTTATTTATGGCTTTAATTTTCTTAAAACACCCATACACATTGATAACACTTCTACCATGTTTATTAATGACAATCCAGTTCGACATTCAAAAACAAAACATATAGATATAAGATATCACTTTCTGAGAGATTGTTCAGAAAAGGGTCTGTTAAAGTTAATCAAAGTCTATACAGACAATCAATTGGCTAACCTTTTTACCAAACCATTTGATTCAACAAGATTTGAATTTCTGGTTTAGTCACTTGGTATGATCAACTATGAATCAAACAAGTAATGTTTTGAAAAATATTAAATCATACAATCTTGATTTTGTCAAAGTCCAAGTTTAAATCAAACAAATATGAAAGGATCTCGGATCTAGTTTGAACAATTAGATTATGATTTGCAGCGGAATAGTATACGAATTAGATGAAATTTAAACAAGAACACAAAGGATATTCAATGAAACAGTACGGTTATAGAGAGAGAAATTTCTACAAAAGAGAATGTATTCATTCATACACAAGCTTCGGCCATTACAAATTAGGTCAACCATCCTTTTATAGAGGTAAGGTGACGTCAGCAGATGTCACTTGATAGTGACATCTAACCGTTTTACAAAAACAACTGAAACTAACTAAACTACTGAAGATGTCCACAACAGTTGAGGACATCTGCTTACAAAAGAAGCTAAGTGTTAACTAAATACTACAACTACTAAAAACAAACTACTGAACTACTTATTACAAACTACTGATTACAAACTACTAAAAAGGAAACCATCACAACTACTGACGAGTACTACTTCAGCTATTGTGACAACCTCTGAAGACTTGATCTTCAGACTTTGTCTTCAGCTGATGTCTTTAGACTTTCTCTTCAGTACTAGGCTTCAGACTTTGTCTTCAGCTGATGTCTTCAGACTTTGCCTTCAGTACTTGTCTTCAGACTTTGTCATCAGTACTTGTCTTCAGACTTTGTCTTCAGCTGATGTAGACTTCTTTAGTTGTTATGATGTCTGTGGGACTTAAAGGTTTTTCTGATCTGGCTCATTGGTTTTTTTGGTGCAACAAACTCCCCCTAAACCAATGCAGCCAAAACCTTTAAGATTATTTGAGTCCCACTTATTAGGCAAAAAGATAGTCTTTTTCTTCTGGATCAGCTCAGAAATGACCAGATTAAGCACAGGCCTGGGAAGAGGTTTTAGTAGATCTGATTGGAAAGGGATGGATGGGAACTCTGTCTTGGGGAATTGGAGACAGAGTTGTTACCCCATCCATGAAACCTACTTCCCTACAATGAGTCTGTAAGACTCTCTTATATAGGCCTCAAGGAAGATAACTTGTTCTTCCATAGTGAGATTTCAGCTGCTCGTTCAAAGAGGAACTCTGCCCATAATACTCAGAAAGATATTTGACCTGTTTCCCATTCTTTAACTACACAGTTGTTATTTCTCTATAAGCAAATTCATCAGGGTGATTACCCTCAAGTAACAAATAGAGTTCATTGCTCCTGACCTCTTCAAGCCTCTTGTAAATTAACCCCTTTTTCACCATTTTGTTTTCTAGTAACTTTTAGGGGGAAATATTAGCTTTGTAGGCTTTCTTGAAGTCTTCTAGGATTTCCCAGGGTGATACTACAATGGCCAGCAAGATCACTACATCTATAATCTTCTTTACTTGGCCATTGTATCTATTTGGAATGTTCTTCTTGTGAATTCTATGACTCACCCTGGGATCAGGCCAAATTCTCACTCTCTCCTTCTGATATTGAAAGGTGAATCTGAGAGCATACAACCTCTGAGCATGTTTCCTCCTAGATTGAATTGAAGTGGTCTGAGGAAAGTCTTTATCAATTATGCTCAACAGCTGCTCATCATGTTGTTTGTGATGTTCTTCTTCTTCCAGCTTAACTTTTACCATTTGCCTCTGGATGTGAGGTGTGATTGTTGTTGGTTGACTCCTGGACTTAGGCATCTTAATAACAGCTGAAATATGCATCCTGTCTTCCTCATCATCGACTTCTTCTTCTTCTTCTTGAAGCCTCAACACCCTTCTCTTCCTCTTGGGTGCATGATCGGCAATTGTTTGTGTTGGATTTTTGGGTAAAGGAGTTGGTTTTGTGGGTTGTGATGTTGGTTGTTTTGGTGTGGGAGACTGGACAGGCTGCTCTAGCATTTTGGTTGCAAGTGAGGCTTTGGAGTACTTTACTAGATCAGTCCTCTTCCCAGCACCAGCTTCATTAAGGGCTTCTATGATCAATCCCTTTGTAAATACTTCAGACGAACATGTTTTGTTGGTTATCTCCAAAGTACTATCCCCGGTCCATCATTTCACCTCAAGGATTGATCTCCCCAAATATTTTGATATGAATCTGACCATGGCTTCCAGTCTCTCCTGTTCCTTCTTACCATAACTAGCCCATCTATACTCAATCTCTTGTATCTCCAGCCTTCTGATCTCAGAATCAAGCTTAGCTGTATCAAATCCTTATCTGAATAGCTGATCAATGATTTTATCCATTGATCTGCTATGATGCTTATCAGCTTCTTTGATCATGTCATCCAACTTTTTCTCAGAAGATTTCTCAACACCCTTCCTCTTCTTGTATGTGACATGAAAGTCTTTTTCTTTTTCCTCCTCCCTTTCCTTTTCTTTTTCTTTCACCTCCACCTTTTCGTTTTCTTCTTCTTTCTCCTACTCTTGTTCTTTCTCTTTCTCTTTTTCCTCTTTAACTCTCTTCCTTTTAGCTGCTTTCACTGACTTAGACTCCCCCCTTTTTGGTTGCATTGGGTTCAGGGGTTTGAATGTTAGAAAGCGTTTTAGAAACTGCATCATCAACTAGGGTTTGTATATTTGAGGAGAGCCTCTCATCAAGGGCTTGATGCACTATGTCAGTAATGATGGGAGTGATGAGAGGCAGGGAAGATTTAAAAACAGCAGCCATTTGCTCAGAGGGGTTCTGTCCCTGAGAAATGGTGCAAGAAGCAGTGGCTGGTGGTTGATTTATGAAGAGTGGCTCAGTGGTTGGGAGACCTTCAGAAGAATCTGTGGGTGAATTTGGGCAGATGGTCTTGATTCTTGAGATATTTTGGCAAGTAGTTCTTGTAGTCTACTTACCTCAACCTCAAGAATGGTGTTATGGGATAGAACATCAAAGAAAAAGCCCAGGTCATCATCAGTGGGTGCTGAATCATCTGACCTCCTGATCTCATCAGGATGAACATGTGCTGAGTGTGGATCAGTATTCACATGTGCCCCTTGATCTTGGTACTGGGGACTTCCTGCCTCAGGATTATGTCCTTCATCGGCAGTTGCCTCTGGTGAGGTCTTAGAGATGTTACCAATTGCATCCTGTTCATGTGCTGAATCAGGAGAAGTGGCAGCCTCACCAGAAGTTCTTATCTCCTCCTCCACACGGGGAGATAGAATAGTGTAATCCCTGTGCTGTGGGCTCTCAGCAACATTAGAATCCT
Source organism: Flaveria linearis (assembly GCA_024085815.1). Lineage (NCBI taxonomy): Eukaryota > Viridiplantae > Streptophyta > Magnoliopsida > Asterales > Asteraceae > Flaveria > Flaveria linearis. The sequence continues at coordinate 30,012,340 of CM044009.1, read as the reverse complement.
CCCCCTTAATGGTTGAGGTTTTCCCTGTTGTAATAGGTGCTTGGGAAGAGGGTGGAGTGTTGAGCTGGGTCAGCACTTCTGTAATTATAAATGTTGGGCTTTGAGGGGTGGCTGCAGTGGGAGATAGGTGTGAAGCAGTTTGCACCTAGGGTGAATGGTGCTCTTCAATTGCAACCTTCTCAAATGAGAGAGGTTCCAGTAATGTGGCATCCCCTGAAATGGTTGCTTCAGGATCCTTTTGAGAGGATTCCGGAGCGACTGTGGTTGGTGGAGTCTTTAGAACTACTGGTGGATTACTACCAGTAGTTTCTTCCTGCCTTGGTGCTGCAGGGGCATCCTCAGGGGACTCAAATCTCTGAGTAGCCTTTTTGGGCTTTTTAGTTTTTGGCTTGGTGGTGACTTTGGATTTGGAGGATGAGGCTGTGGGTTCCCGCTGCTTGGGTTTTAGCATCTTGGCAGCCTCTTTTAGTTGTGTGTTCGAGTTGTGCCTGGAGTATACTTCAGGCAAGACTGCCACAGCAGGGACTCCTAGGCCAACAAGGCCCTCAGATTTTAATTGATTTTCAATAACAGCCATAAGAAATCTTGGATATAAGATCTATCTATTAGCCACAGGTTTCAAAGCCATTTCTTTTAATTCTAAAAATATAATTTCAGAAAAATTTAAGCTTTGGCGTTCAAGAATGGAATACAATACCTGTTGCCACTTGGAAGACATTTGATCCCATGAGGAGGTCTTGGGGCAAGGCAGACATTTGTAGGATTCCGTGTGCCCAAGACACTTAGAATATTGATGTGGTTAGTACGTTATGATCCAAGCCGGGTTATACCCAATAACAAGCTTAGCAAACACCAATTAATATTTAATTGATGATATGATCATGCAATTAAATATTTACACCAATTTAGAAAATGGGTTTTCTAAATAAGTTGCATATGATAGGGAACAACTTATTAGGATATTTTGTTCAATAATATTATTTGAAGGGTTATTTAAATTAGTTATATGACACCAAATAATAATGAGAAATTATAACTTATAAGTTACATGATTAATTGTATAAGTTATATAACTTGCACATACAATTAAATGGTTAATTGTATGTCTAGTTACAAGACCTTTTAATGTGTGTGAATGTGTTAAAAACGCTGATGAGGCTTGCGTGTATAAGAAGGCTAGTGGGAGCACAATAACTTTCGTAGTATTGTATGTTGATGACATACTACTATTTGGAAATGACATTCCAACCTTGGAAGGTGTAAAAACCTGGCTTGGAAGTTGTTTTTCCATTAAGGATCTTGGTGAAGCCGCCTATATTATGGGAATAAAGATCTATAGGGATAGATCAAGGCGGTTGATTGGTTTAAATCAAAGTGCATACATTGATAAAATCTTGAAAAGGTTTAAGATGGAGAACTCTAAGAAAGGTACGGTACCTATTCAAAGAGGAACGATATTGAGTACGACTCAATGTCCTAGGTCAAAGGATGAGCAAGATAAAATGAAGGCAATCCCATATGCATCTGCTATTGGATCCATCATGTATGCGACGATATGCACTCGACCGGAAGTGTCATGCGCCTTGAGCATGACGAGCAGATACCAGCAAAATCCTGGAAACAGTCATTAGATGGCTGTTAAGAACATACTTAAGTACCTAAGGAGGACAAGAGATATTTTCCTAATCTATGGATCTGGTGATGAGGAACTCGTTGTAAAAGGTTACACGGATGCGAGTTTCCAAATCGATCGTGACGATTCACGGTCACAATCGGGATACATTTTCATTCTGAATGGAGGAGCGATCTCTTGGAAGAGCTCCAAGCAGGATGTGGTGGCTTTATCAACTACAGAATTGGAATACGTCACCGCCTCATTGGCAGCTCAAGAAGCTGCATGGTTGAAGAAATTCATCGCCGATCTAGGGGTTGTCCCTTCCATTCAGGACCCCCTAGAGATCTTTTGTGATAACGAGGGTGCGATTGCTCAAATCAAGGAACCCCGTGCTCATCAAAAGACTAGGCATATTGAGCAGAGATTCAACTACATACGAGATGAAGTTGAAAAGGGAAAGTTATGTATTCGTAAAATTCACACGGATCAAAATATTGCGGATCCTCTCACGAAGCTCCTTGAAAAGGCAAAGCATGAAGGTCATACTTGTGCCATGGGACTTCGATATTCTAGTGATTGGATTTGATCTGTAAATTTTGTATTTGGATATATGGAACTCTTTATTATTTGAATAAAATTATTTGGTTATAATGTTTCAATTAATGTTCCAATTTAGCATGTTTAATCCATGAGTAAATTGTTTACTCTAAATGTCCGTAGTCGTTCAGACTTGTGGCAACAAGTATTGAGGATAAGACTATTATGAACATGGATTGGTTGATATTCATAAGGATGAATATAGAGCAATGGGTTGCTACCAAGGTTCATAGATATTTGTGGGATATAAATATTGGACTAACCCGCATCTCAATTTTTACTACATCGAATCTTATTGATTGATCATAAGTAAATTTGAGTAAAGGCGAATATCATTTGGTATCCTCCGACCTGAGATACATATTGGGTTTTGATATTCACCAAGTGTCATACCTTGAGCTAATTCTTCACTATCTTGAAATAGTGGACAGTACATAAGGGTATGTTCAGGTATGACATGAGGTGTTTGTGAGAAACATATGTAGTCAAGATGGAATTTGTTCCTCTTACTCGTTGAGAGTTAGATGTCTAAGGCCTGATTAAGTTAAATCAACAAGGAATGATCATTCTGTGTCCTTGGATTTAACATGACATCTGTAACAAAAGGATAGATGATTGATTCACCTAAATCATTTCAAGTAGGGTACTTGAAAGGGATGATGTTATTGAATGGCTATAAGTCATGCGTATTAAGGGTAGTAAACCGTTGTTAGGGGGTATTTACTGCTTGCTTCAATCTTCTATGAATCTTGGGCAAGTGGGAGATTGTAGGATTCTGTGTGCCCAAGACACTTAGAATATTGATGTGGTTCGTACGTTATGATCCAAGTCGGGTTATACCCAATAACAAGCTTAGCAAACACCAATTAATATTTAATTGATGATATGATCATGCAATTAAACATTTACACCAATTTAAAAAATGGGTTTTCTAAATAAGTTGCATATGAGAGGGAACAAATTATTAGGATATTTTGTTCAATAATATTATTTGAAGTGTTATTTAAATTAGTTAGATGACACCAAATAATAATGAGAAATTATAACTTATAAGTTAAATGATTAATTGTATAAGTTATATAACTTGCACATACAATTAAATGGTTAATTGTATGTCTAGTTACAAGACCTTTTAATGTGTGTTAATGTGTTAAGTTTTGAAGGGGGAAAACCCCATTTGAACCACAATTCGGCCGCCCCCCCTTATTATTCTTATTGGACCATTTTTTGTCTTGTAACACACACACATTAACTTGTCTTGGGGTTCTCCTTTCTCAGCCATTCTCAACACATGCAAAAGATCCAAAAAAGCTCTCTACTCTCTCTCTAAAATCCACGGTTCCAGCAGCTTGTTTTAGAGGGTTTTTGAAGCTTTTTTGGTGGTGAATCTTCCTAACAAAAGGTGTTTGCAAGGACGCTTGGGGTACACAAGCTTGAGGACTTCTACCCTTGAAGTCTTGGCCGATTTTGGACCTCATTTCCCCTTTCTTTGGTCGGTTTTTTGCTGCTGCTAAAAGGTAGTAATCACAGCTCCATGTAGCTGTGATTTTATGTGTATTTAAATAAGTATATAGCTTGCTTATTCACATATTAAAGATCCTTTTGATTTGGGTTTGTTTTTCCATCTTAAAACATCTTTTAGAACATGAAAATTTCAGCTTATAAACATGTTATAAAGCTATACTTCCGCTGCGTTTTCAGAAAGTTTAAAAGGTTAAACTCGTTTTTGTGTTCTATCAAACCCTTCAACATTGACCATGTGAAAGATAAGGCGTTCAGGGTCATGGAAGTGCTTCTTCAAGATTGTGGTAGCACTTAGGTCACCTTCATATCCATGATGGGCGAAGGATAAGTCGGTTGTACCCTTAGGATATTCGGTGACGAAGGTGGCATCATTTAGATTTAGGGTTTGCCGAATAATGAAAGAAGTGACGACCACCTTCTTCTGGTTGACAAACGACTGGAGAGTGATCTCGGCATCATTCTCACCAGTTGTGAGGGTGACGTTTGTCCAGAATTGTTGTAGGGATTCAGCGTATATGGTTGGATTCAAAAGAAAGGCCGTTTGGTATGGGGATTCAACCATCAGATCGATGGTGTCATCGAACTCATTCAAGAAAGCTGATTTGGTGAGGTAGGCTACACAGTTATGGCGTGGTTTGAGTTGCATGGTCGCCATTAATGCAGGAGGGAAGGTCTGAGAATTTTGAATAATAACGGTTGGGAAATGTAAAGTTTCAAGTTTAGGGTTTGGTATTTATAGATTATGAAACTGCTGATGGAAAACAACTGAAGGTTTTGATGTTGGTCATCAGTTGTTTGAAACGACTGAAGACATGGTTTTAACCTTCAGATGTTGTAAACAACTGAAGACTTGGTGTTAATCATCAGTAGTTGAAAACTACTGAAGACTTGGTTTTGGCTTCAGTTGTTTGGTAATGAAACAGCAGTTGTTTAAAACAGCTGAAGAGTAAAGTTACTCATCAGTTGTTGTCGTCAATTCACAGATTTCAATTGTTTCATTCTGACCTCAATATTTACTCATCAGACTTTGTCTGATTTTCAGACGTTTCATTGGTCATCAGTTCTTTGGAATATTTATTCATCAGCTCTTCTGAACATTTGTGCAACAGATCTTTTTGAAATAAATATTCTTCAGAACTTGTGAACAAATATTGTCTTCAGTACTTATGTGAAGGGTTACACATTAGTACTTTTGGACAAATTTGTTCTTTAGTACTTATTGATTAAAAATAGGCATCAGTAGAAAGAACCACATCAGTAGTTGTAACTACATCAGTTCTTTTCAACAAATAATGTACTTCAGTACTTTTAAGTATTTGAGTCTTCAGTCTTTTTTACCACTTCAGTAGTTTAAAAAGTATTGAAGACAAAATAACTTATCAGTACTTATTTTTGACTTTTGTATACTAGTACACATCAGTAGTGGTGATCTGAGAGTATAGTATTAGTCAATTTATTCTAGCTGCAGCATACCAAGACTTAGCATAAGATTTTGAAAAGTTGCACTGTCCAAAGGCTTAGTAATTATATCTGCAAGCTCATCAGCACTAGGAACAAACTTTGGATCAATCAGACCTTTTTCATAGCAATCCCTGATGAAATGATGTCTGATCTCAATGTGTTTGGTCTTAGAGTGCTGGACAGGATTCTTAACAATTCAAAGTGCTGAAGCACTATCCATCAATAATGGAGTCTTAGTCTCTGTAATGCCATAATCCAGTAATTGATTCTGAAGCCAGAGTACCTGAGATGTACAACTTGCAGCAGCAACGTACTCTACTTCAGAAGTGGATGTAGCAAGTGAAGTTTGTTTCTTACTCTTCCAAGAAACCAAACAATTGCCTAGAAATTGGCATCCACTAGAAGTTGATTTTCTGGTTACGTTACACCCGGCATAGTCACTATCAAAGAAAGCAACCAATTTGCAGGAGTGCCCAGTGGAATACCAAAGTCCTAGAGATTGAGTTCCTTGCAAGTATCTAAAGATCCTTTTGACAGCAATCAAATGGGATTCTTTAGGTGCAGCCTAAAATCTAGCACAGACACAAGTTGCAAACATAATGTCTAGTCTAGAAGCTGTGAGGTACATCATGGAACCAATCATACATCTGTAAAGGGTTTCATCAACCGCTTTACCTTTCTGATCAACATCTAGTTGTGTGGTGGTGCTCATGGGAGTAGAACAGGACTTACAATTTTGTAAATCAAACTTTTTCAAAAGATCTTTTGTATATTTTGACTGATGAATGAAAGTTCCATCAGTTCTTTGTTTGATTTGCAAACCCAGTAAGAACTGTAATTCTCACATGGCACTCATTTCAAACTTTTGTTGCATCAGTTTTGTAACTGCATCACACAACTGTGGATCAGAGGTTGCAAAAATGATTTCATCAACATAAATTTGAATAAGTAGCTTATGCTGTCCTACTTTCTTTATGAATAAAGTTTTATCTATGGAGCCTCTAGTGAAATTATTTTGAAGAAGAAAATTAGACAGTGTTCCATACCATGCTCTAGGAGCTTGTTTTAACCCATACAGAGCCATATCAAGCTTATACACCCAATCTGGATGTTTATTATCCTCAAAACCTGGTGGTTGACACACATAAACCTCTTCTTTTATTTTACCATATAAAAATGCACTTTTGACATCCATTTGAAAAACTTTAAGATTGTGGAAAGCAGCATAAGCTAAGAACAATCTGATTGCCTCCAGTCTGGCTACAGGGGCAAAGGTTTCATCATAATTAATACCTTCTTCTTGTGCAAACCCCTGTACAACCAGTCTGGCCTTGTTCTTGACAATTTGACCTTTTCCATCAGTTTTATTCCTAAACACCCATTTAGTGCCTATTGCACACTTACCTTGGGGTAGAGGAACCAGCTCCCATACTTGCTGCTTTTTAAACTGAAGAAGTTCAGGTTGCATGGCTTCAACCCATCCATTGTCTCTTAATGCAACATGATAGTTCTTTGGCTCTTGGTGACTGATGAAGAGAGCATAGAAGCAGAAATTAGACAATTGACTTCTGGTTAAAACTCCAGCATTGATATCACCAATGATTTGAGACATTAGATGATTCTTCAGCTCTTGATAGACAATAAGATCTGTGCAAGTGTGTGTAGGAGATCAATAGCAACAGATATTGATTCAGACTCTTGAAACCATAAAGAAGATGGCAATTCAAACAAAGTAGATGATGCAGAGATCTCATCAGCATTTGTTGTGGATGAAGCTGCTGAAGCTATAGGAACATCAGGTTTAGATGACTCAGGCAGTTGAGCACTAAACTTGAAAAGGTGAGTACTGTCATCATCATCATCAGCACCACCAGGTGGAGAACTGTTTGCAGGAACTGCAACAACTGGAGACTGATAAGGAACATATTGCAGTATGTCCAAATCAAATAGCTCCATAGGGTTTTGGAGAATTTTGTCTTTTGTAGATTCATTGATCTTCACATGCAAAGTCTCTTCCACTATCTTTGTTTTGCAGTTAAAAACTCTGTATGCCTTGCAAGTAGATGAATATCCAACCAAGTACCCTACATCCACCTTTGATTCAAACTTCTAAAGTGGATTACTTGTGTTGAGAATGTAACAGGGACACCCAAATGCTCTAAAGAATGAAATCAAAGGGGCCAAATGATGTAACACTTCATAAGGAGTCTTTTTCAACCTCTGATTTACTAAGACTCTATTTTGCACATAGCAAGCTGTGTTGATAGCTTTAGCCTAAAAGGTCAGTGGCAAACCAGAATCAGCCAACATTGACCTAGCAGCTTCAATAAGTGTCCTGTTCTTTCTTTCCACCACTCCATTTTGTTCAGGAGTTCTTGGAATGCTATACTGCCTCTTGATTCCCTTAGACAAGTAGAATTCATTAAGTGTGTGATTTCTAAATTCTGTGCCATTATCACTCCTCACACACTTGACTGGAAGGGAATACTGTTTTTCAACATACAACATAAAGAATATAATGGCTTGTGCAGCTTCATCTTTTGAATGCAAGAAGAAAGTCCATACGAATCTAGAGTAATCATCCACAATTACCAGACAGTATTTCTTCTTTGCCATGCTCATCACTCTTACAGGACCAAAAAGATCCATATGCAGTAATTGTAAGTAGGCAGTAGACTTTAGCTCTTCTATTGGAGGAAATGATACTTTGTGTTGCTTTCCTTTTCAACAAGCAGAACAGTTGTCATCACATTTGAACTCCTTCATTGGCAGTCCTCTCACTAAACCATGATGGATCAGCTGGTTCATGTTTTTAAGATTCACATGACCAAGCCTTCTGTGCCATAGTTTAGATTCCTGAGGAGAGGCCTTGAAGAACAGGCAAGGATGGCCTTTTAGATTAATTTTATTTGATAAATCAAAGGCATATACTCTTCCTGTCCTTTTGGCCTTTAGGAGAGTATGTTCATCCAATACCTTGTCAATCAGACTCAGTACTTTGGAAGATAGAATCCTGCAGTTCTGGCTGGTGAAAAGGGCAACATGTCCTTTATCACACATCTGACTGACACTCAAGAGATTGTACTTGAGATCCTCCACATGGTTGACATCATCAAACCCTATTTCACCATTTGAAACAAAGTCTTTGCCGATGATGTAACCTTTAGCATCATTACCAAAAGAAACAAATCCCTTCTTTCCTTAAGAGTAGTCATTAAGAAGAGAGATGCTCCGTGTCATATGCATGGATCCTCCACTGTCAACATACTAGATGCTTCTTTGGCATGCTAAAGAACCCTGCATATGTCAAAAGAAAGTAGTTAGTTTTTGAGACCTAAACCATTTTGGTTTTGGGTCTGTTCTCATCAACAGATTTTGCACTAACTGGGTTGTCATTATTAACAGCCTGTGGTGATGGAGATGGTGCAGAAAAGGATTCCTTTGATTTTGGTTTGGGTCTCCTTTTCTATGGTTTAAGCACAAGAACATCTATTTGGTTGACTCTCCCTAATAGATGTTGAACCATCATAACAAGTTGTGTCTGATTGTTTGCTAAAGCCTTCAGTTCATCAAACACATCAGTTCTTGTCTTTGATTGATTCCTGTGGTGCACCATTTTCTCACTGTTGGAATACACAGAATTAGTCTGGTGTTTTCCTTCAGCTGTTTCCTGATCAACCCCTTCCTTTTTTTGGATTTCTTTAAGGATTTTGGGTTTTCAGGATGAGATGCCGCTGGTACAAACTTGGTTTCAAACACATTTTTCATTTTGTTAATTTTCTTTTTAATGTTCTTATCTTTGTTGAGTTTTGAACCCTTTCTGTCCCAGCAGTCATCAGTGAGATGATTGAATAAGCCACATATTTCACATGGCTTTTTCTTCATCTTCAGTTGATCAACTGCTGAAGAAGATTAAACTACTGAAGATTTGTTCTTCAGTACTTTGTTCCTTTCAGTACTTATGTTAATTACTGACGGATTCTTAACTACTGAAGATTTGTTCTTCAGCAATTTTCTATCAGTACTTTTGGACGTCCTGATAGACTCTTCAGCAGTTTTCAAACCCTTTTTGATTTCAGTGATTTGGATTTGTTCTTCAGGTGTTGTGACTTGCTCTTCAGTACTTTGAGTACTTTGTAAGGCAAGACCTGAAGTGACCAACTCTTTCCTAATCATGTGTTTGTCAGCATTGGAACCGTCAACTGTTTCAACATCAGCTGATTGGTTTTCTGAGGTGCTAATGCTGACTTCATCCTCTGATTTTAGTGCATTATCAGAGGGTGAATTACATGATGATGTGGATTGGTCAATGCTTTCTCCTTCAGATTCTACTTCTAACTTGGGAGTAAAATCTGTAGGAGGAGCAGTGTGATTATAACCAATCCCAAACTTCACATTTGAAGTTATTTGTTTGTTGAGAAGCATCTCAAACCCCTTGCATGATGTTACCCAGCGTTCACACTTTACTTGGGTATCTGCAAGTGTTTCTTAGAGGTCCTTATATTTCTCTAACATAACCTCTTCCTTTTCTTTGTTATCAGTGATTTGATATTTTAATTTGGAAATCTCATCATTCTTTTCATTTAAAACAGACTCAAACTCAGCTTTTCTTTTGGAAATTACTGCTCTAGCTCAAGATTTTTATTGATTAAAGCTACATTTGCTTCTCTAATTTATGCAAATATGGCTATGCATGACTCAGAACACAACTTAGCTTTTGCTTCTAAAGATACCTGTGATACTTGTGATGTTAAAGCATTTGAGGATGATCCATTAGTAGTCTCTAGGGCCATAAGAGCAAGATTTCCAAAAGGATTTTCACCACCATGTTGACCAGCACCGGGAAACAGTTGTTCATGATAACTAGAAATATCATCTGGTAAACTGCTCCAGTCAACAACTCCAGGGGTGAAAAAACCATGTTATGGTTGAGATTGAGATTGTTGATGTGATTGAGATGATTGAGGCTTAGGTAGGATAGGTGTTTGTTGAGCTGTGGGTACTTGAACCTGATTGGAGTGAAGCATGTAAAAACAGGGGTAAGGATATGGCATAGGACCTTGAGGGACAAAATATGCAGGAGATGATTGAACTTGTGATGGATGGACCAGAACTGGTGCAATGTTGCCCATTGTTTTGTGAGCTATTGCCTGGGAATGTCACAAAGGGTGCAGATGAGGTAGATCCAGATGATCTACACTCTCTTGTAAAGTGTCCAAGTCTATGGCACTTGTGACACCTCAACTTGCTCTTGTCAAAACCAACCTTGGTTTTGCCAGAGAGACCTGGAAATTTTCTACCAGTCCTTTTGTAAAACTTTTGAGATCTGATGTTAATCATTGCCATTTGACTCAAAATATCCATCTCTTCCAGATCATCATCCGGAATTCCTTTCAAATCATCCATCAAAAAGCACAAATTATCACTAACACCACCTGAATTATCAACACCAACAAAAGCATATTCTCCACTGTTTGTAGAGAAATCTATATGCTCATCATATGAACCTTCTGATGCAGCATACTCTGACTCCTGACCAACCAGTGTAGTATTTCCTGGTACAAAATCATCAGTGACCTTCCCAGATGAAGACAGTTTCCTTTTCTGTTCTATCTCCCGTTCAAATGTCAACAGTTTCCCATGAAGTTGGGTGAGAGATAGAGTGTCCAGATTTGCACTGGAGCGTAGGACAATAGTATATGTGTCCCATCTCCCAGGCAGGGATCTGAGGAATCTGTTGTTTATCTGGGTGTTTGAGTATTCCTGTTTAACCATTTTCAACTCAGAGATCAAACAGGAAAATCGCTCAAACTGTTGAGTCAGAGACTCACCCTTTCTATGAAAAAATGTCTCATATTGCTAGGTAAGGATTTCTCTAGTGTTTGCAAAAACCTTATCAGTTCCTCCAAATTGTTCCTTCAGAGCAACCCAGAGGTCATGAGCAGTTTCATGATGCATAAGCCCTGAATAGATTTCAATAGGCAGTGCCATGGCCAGAATTCCATGGGCTTTAGCATCAATATCAAACAGTTTTAGATCCTCATCCGAATACTGCTCTGATTTCTTCGGAACCATCTCATTCTTCTCCGGAAGACTCACCATAGGCTTGTATGGTCCATGAACCATAGACTTCTAACATCCTGCGCTACTGATAGACAGATGATGGAGCATTCGGCGTTGCCATATGTTATACTCACTCCTAACAAGCATCGAAGGCTTTGTTGAGGAGCCAGTTTTGTGAGGATCATTTGTTGGTGTAGCCATTTTCACAGAATCAAATCAATTCAATGTAATTTTAACAAATCTAGCTCAAAAACTCAACAACTCTGTTTTAAACACGAGGAACCTCAAATTAATTCACCGGAAGCAACAGAAAATCAAACTCTATAACCAATTCTTGCAGATTTGCTAATTCGATCAAACTTAGATATCAAAAGAGTAGTTTCAATGATCAATTGTTAAATCGATCAATGATTAACCCACTCTGATACCATTTGAAAGGATCTCGGATCTAGTTTGAAAACAAACAAACAAACAAACAAACCCAGTATATCCCACTCAAGAGCAGGTCTGGGGAGGGTAGGTGTAGGCGAGTCTTTCCTCTATCTTGTTAGGTAGAGAGACCGCTTCCAAAGAGACCCCCGATCTCGGATCTAGTTTGAAAAATTAGATTATGATTTGCAGCGGAATAGTATACGAATTAGACGAAATTTAAACAAGAACACAAAGGATATTCAATGAAACAATACGGTTATAGAGAGAGAAATTTCTGCACAAGAGAATGTATTCATTCATACACAAGCTTCGGCCATTACAAATTAGGTCAACCTTCCTTTGAGGTAAGGTGACGTCAGCAGATGTCACTTGATAGTGACATCTAACCGTTTTACAAAAACAACTGAAACTAACTAAACTACTGAAGATATCCACAACAGCTGAGGACATCTTCTTACAAAAGAACCTAAGTATTAACTAAATACTACAACTACTGAAAACAAACTACTGAACTACTTATTACAAACTACTAATTACAAAATATTGAATAGGAAACCATCATAACTACTGTCGAGTACTACTTCAGCAGTTGTGACAACCTCTGAAGACTTGATCTTCAGACTTTGTCTTCAGCTGATGTCTTCAGACTTTGTCTTCAGTACTTGGCTTCAGACTTTGTCTTCAGCTGATGTCTTCAGACTTTGTCTTCAGTACTTGTGTTCAGACTTTGTCTTTAGTACTTGTCTTCAGACTTTGTCTTCAGCTGATGTAGACTTCTTCAATTGTTATGATGTCTGTAGGACTTAAAGGTTTTTCTGATCTGGCTCATTGGTTTTTTGGTCCAACAAATTATCTTTCAAAGTCAAGATGTCATACAACCATTCATGTTATTTAATTAACAAACATTTTGGCATCACACATAACCATTCATGAGAGATGATAGTACACTAGATTATTTCTTCACTAGAGTCCTTTTCACTAATAAAGACTGACAATACTTTATTTGATATGTGGATAGACTCAGCATGGAACATCTAATATCACAGACAACAGTGAAGAACTAAATGCTCATGATTGTGTGGTAAACAACATATCATGTTTTATGGTAGGTATTGGTCTATCCAATATGGATTACTAGTAAAGTAACTGCAATACGCCAAGTGAAAAAGTTTATAAATTCCTTAATCACATAATTGTCTCCTCTGTTATGATTATCATAGACCTGGAGTACAACATGGCATTCTTTATTGTTCTAACCATAGACCTAAATGACCTACATCAATGATCTAATAAGATTCCTAATGAGGAACACGTCCATTAAGGATGAACAATCAAAGAATCCCAAAGAGGATCACCTTCCAAAGTGAAGTGCAAAAGAATCCCAATGTGGATCACACAAAAGGATAAAATTGAGCATTTATACTCCTAGGTAACTAGGTCATAAGTATTGAAAGTGCTTGCTAGTATATCTTATGGAGGATTGATTTTAACATACAATTAGATGTGGGTTACATACAACTCATCCAAATAAACCTAAAACATGATAATCACTCACTGTTTTATCAATAATTAATACCATGCATGAGTTTAACAGGATCCAAATATCTACAATCAATAGTGTATTAGTCTATGTCTATTCTCAAACTACATCAAACAACTCTATGAGGATTTGAGACTAGTATAATCCCATGTTATGTGCAATTATTCATGTTAAAACATGAAAAGCAAAACAAATTCTTAGTTAGATAAAGTATTATCTTGCTAAATTCTTATCACACAAGCAATCAAATTGGACTTTGATAAATTTCCATTCAATCATATTTCAAATTTTTGTCAATTTATAAATGCTTTTTATACACTGCAAAAATTTAGGGGGAGAAATTGAACATGAAAATATCAATGTCAGCAGAACAAGTGCATTATCATACAAGTTAAAACTTTAAAAAATATTGAATTTTAATGTTTTTAATAAAGCTAAGTCAAGCAAGTACCCAAACATAGTAGTTTGACACACATACATATGCACAATATTGCTTGTGCTGGATCATAAGGAAGGCTGGTGCAACAAAAACCAATTCACTTAGTCAAATTTTGGTGCTACATTCAAAGGCTTCCGAAGCAAAGTATGAGAACTTCCGAAGGTTGAAGAGTTCTTCCGAAGTCAAGTAAAAGATCAACTTCCGAAGACAAACTCTACTTCCGAAGACAGAGAAGAAGTTCCCAAGCCTCGGAAGAAGCAGTCCTTCGAAGTATATGTGGCTTCGGAAGAAGTTATTCTTCCGAAGCAACTTAACATTCGGAAGACACTGCTATGAACCAGTGGACATAAGTATGGTCTCTGACATTCCGCTGCAGACTTCTGATACAGCATGGCTTCTTTCTAAAGAACCATGTAGTTGACCATACTTTATTCCACTGTTTACCTTTTTATGATAGTACATGTTACCAATGTTAGTTGGTGACAAAAGGTAAGTCAGGGACATGTCCTGACTTCCAAATCTCAGATAAAATATCCGATATACCTTAACCTATAGTCTTGTAGTATAGGCTTTTGGTTATAGGTTTCTAGCTGGAATCAAAGTATATCCGGCTGTAGGTAGTATTATATATATAGTTCTCATTGTAACTCAATAGATAGAGATATTGGTGCTTGCAAGAGTCTTGTAATTCTTTGAGTTGAGAATCAATATATAAATGTACCTTGAAAATTTACTTCCTGTGTTTATTATCATTTGCTACTTGTTATATTGTGATCAACTCTTGTTACGACTCTTTCTGAGTGTTGTTCTAGGTGAGTTTGAGAGAAAAACCACTTATTAATTGACCAATATCGATCCTGCAATTGGTATCAGAGCTTTGTTTGGCTCTTGATTGTGTGATCCAACCATCCAAATCAACTTGTTTTTCACTCCTCCCTACAACCCATTCACTCAAATGGCCGCTCTCACAAAAGCTGATATGGAAACTGGTACCATGACCAAGTCCCCACTGATCACCCCTGAAGATTTTGACACATGGTGTGCAAGAATGGAAGGCTTCATCAAGTGTCAAGACTCAAGGATGTGGGATTCCGTTGTTAATGGTCCTTTCATACCAAGCACTACTTCTGCTACTGGAAATCGTATCATCCCAAAAGATGTGGATGATTACATAGAAGAAGATAGAAAAAGAATAGAGCTTGATCAAAGGGTGATGACTTGTCTTCAAACTGCTCTTCCAAACTCCATCTACAGAGGCTTCAAGAAGTACAAGACAGCTAAAGACTTATGGGATGCACTGAAGCTCATGTATGAAGGATCCAAGGAGACTAAAGAGAACAAGAAGGATCTCTTAAAGCAACAGTTTGAAAACTTCACTTTCAAGGCTGGTGAGACCTTGACTTAACAATACTTTAGGTATGTTGAGATATTGGATACTCTGGTAGATATTGGAGTAACTCTTGAGAACAGGGACATAGTAAGGAAGTTCATGTCTTCCCTTCCTAAACTATGGACGCACTATTGTGTTATGATCAAGAGAACATCAGACCTTAAGACTCTTACTCTCACAGAGTTGTATGGTATCCTCACTGCATTCCAGATGGAGATGAACATGCAAAACTCCTCTGGTAACTCCAATAACCAACTGAGTTCAGCCCTACATGTGATTGAAAGGGAAAGCATAGAACCACAACATCAGTTCTATGCTACCCTGACAACTTGCAAAATGGACCCTACATTACTCTACCTGAGACTCCAAAGTCTCAACAGGCTCAACACAACTCCTTTCAGGATAGTTGTGCCTTTATCTCTGGAAGTGGACATTCTGGTGATTTTCAATATTGCTTTGATGACCTTGAGTGCTTTAGTCCAGATGATGTAGAGTTTATGGACATTGTCCATCAGATGGCTATTTTAACTTACAGTGCGAAGAAGTTCTTCAAGAGAACTAGAAGGCAATTCCCTCAAAATCCTGTCAATAGCAAGTTTGGGTTTGACAAGACCAAGGCAAGGTGATACAACTGCAACCAACTGGGTCACTTTGCTAGGGAATGCAAGGCTCCCAAAAACAACCCGGGAACCCCACAGGCCTCCACACATCCCTCAACCTCGAAGTCCGAATAAAAGAAAACTGAAACAGCTGCAATAGCTCAAGATGTTGACTGGAGCTTCGTGGTACAAGATGTGACTCCTGCTCAAGCACTCATGCCCGGAACAAATGATGCTCAGGTATATGAAAATCTTTGCACTCCAGCCTGTATTGCTAAAGTTAAACTTTACAAGGATTAAAATATGGAAATCAGATCTGATGTTGAGTCTTTAAATATCTTAAAATCTGACTTTAAAAGAGCTGAATCTGACTATCAAAAGAAAATTGATGAGTTAGAGAAAACTGTGTCTCTTTTAAAACATGAACAAACCAACTACAAGACTCAAATCAAAGATCTGATATCCAAGCTGTCTGAAGCTCAAGCCCAGCTTGTCACTGCTGAGGCTCAGGCCAGGAAGTAAGCTATTGCTAAGGAAAACTTCCAAGCTATTCTTGCATCATCCTCCCATTCCAATATGTTTTATCAAATCAAAGGAGGGTTGGGAACCAATGAAATCGCTCCACCACACTCTTATGAGTCTATTAGACAACCTAGATGTGGTATGAGGAGCAAGAGGTTCCAACTGCTGACCCTTCTTCACCAGAATTGAAGGAGGATGCAATAATAGTGGCCACCACAGGGAAGAAACAGGTAAATGCACCCATCTCCTCCTGTGAAGATCAAATCCTAACCACCAAGGCAAGAAGAAGCAGAGCTAAAGCTGCTAGAAAGATTGCCAAGAAGTTGCTGAGTCTAAGCTAAAATCAACCCAAAGCAAAAAGGTGTCTTTATCTCAGCTGGAGTTCAAGTGTTAGGTGCCTCTGATTCAGGAAAGGAGTGCAATACCAGCACTCCTGTCCTATCAAAGGATCAGAAGTTGAAAGGGAAAGTTGCTGATGAAGAAAAGAAGCCAAAGAAACAGCAACATTTAAATTCCCAAAGGACTAACATCGCATGCATAATGTGTGGTTTGCACAACCACATGGCAAAAGATTGTTACTACAATCCAGCAAGCACACATTATGCAAATAATGCTAGAAAAGAAGGAGTCAGGGAAGGTTTCACATTTGGACCATTTCAAACGGTCCAAGTGATGAAGAAGGGAAACCTGGTCTCGGAAGCCAAGTTGCTTTCGTAAGAAAGTACTTCTTCCGAAGGGAAAACGGCTTCGGAAGCCAAAGCTTCAAAGGTTCGGAAGAACAAGAAAGCTTCCCTGAAACCAACCCAGAAGAAGACTACTTCGGAAGAAAAGGTGGTGAAGGCTTCTTCCGAAAAGAAAGATGCTTCGGAAGAAGTCCATGCTGCAATAGCCTTAACGACCTCATCCTCAAAGATCAACCAAGGGATGGATTGGAAGATTAAGGAAGATGCTACAGCCCAAACCTCTTCTTCAACGACCTCTATTGAACCCCAATGCATATCTTTTGGTTCAATCATGTCATCATCTTTGGAAGAGCCCAAGACCAGCAAGGCTTGGGCTTCCAAACAAAATTAACAATCTCATATTATATGCAGGACATCCATTTGACAAGAACAACAATGTCTGGATTGTAGATAGTGGATGCTCCAGGCACATGACAGGGAATAGATCTCTCCTTCAACAATTCCAGAACTAAGATAGAGGGCCTGTCCAATTTGGAGGTGAGACCGGAGGGTATATTTCTGGCAGTGGAAGTATATCCAACGGTAGATTAAACATTGACAAAGTTCACTTTGTCAAATAGCTTGAACACAATCTGTTAAGTGTTTCTCAATTCTGTGACCAAAAGCATCAAATGCTTTTCACACAACATGAGTGCATTATCCTTAAACCAGGGATGACAATTCCTCTGGAATTGGTGCTTCTTAGATCTCCTAGGAAAGGGATATATGCAAGCTAGATATGAACAATGCTTCTCCTATGGGTGAAGTATCATGTTTTCTTTCCAAAGCTGATAGTGATAAATCAACACTATGGCATAAACGTATGTGTCATGTAAATTTTAAGACAATGAATAAATTGGCTAAAAATAACTTGGTACATGGTCTGCCTAAAAGGAGTTTTTCTGCAAAGATAACTGTGTTGCCTGCCTGAAAGGGAAACAACACAGGACATCTCACAAATCCAAATGTGCTAATTCAATCACTACTCCATTACACTTATTGCACATGGATCTTTTTGGTCCCACAAGTATAATGAGCATTGGAAGTAAATCATACTGCCTTGTGATAGTTGATGATTTTACATGATTTACATGGGTATTCTTTTTAAGAACTAAAGATGAAACTGCTAAAACTTTGAAATCTTTTATTCTTAAAATAGAAAATCAAATTGATCATAAGGTTAAAATCATTAGAAGTGATCAAGGGATTGATTTTAAGTACTTTGTTCTTGACTTATTTTGTGACTCAAAAGGATTACCAGACAATAGAGTGCTCCCAGAACTCCACAACAAAACGGTGTTGCTGAAAGGAGGAACAGGACACTTATTGAGTCTGCTCGAACTATCTTAGCTGATTCAAAACTACCTCTAACATTCTGGGCAGAGGCAGTCAGCACTGCATGCTATGTGCAGAACAGAGTTCTTGTAGTTAAGCCCCATGGAAAAACCCCTTATGAGTTATGGAACAAGAGACCACCGTTCATTGGTTTCTAAGGTCCTTTGGCAGCAGGTGTACCATACTTAACACAAAAGACAACTTAGCAAAGTTTGCTGAGAAGTCAGATGATGCTATCTTTGTTGGATACTCTTCTAGCTCCAAAGCTTATGGAGTGTACAACATTAAGAATCAACAATTTGAGGAGTCATCCAATATAGTTGTTAATGAGCACACTCCTTGTGTTAGGGGGAATGGACCTGATTATATATTTGACTTAGAATTGTTTCCAAACTATTCTAAACCATCTTGTGAGAATGTTTCAGCTGGAATAGGTGCTCAAGGTGATGCTGATGCTGATGCTACTCAACTATTTGAGATACCCAGACCTCTTCCAAATTCTCCAAGAGCTGAAAGACAACAAGCTTCAACCATTCACAAATCAGATAGTGTAACTGTCTCAAGGAATAGTGAAGCTTCAACAAGTGAATGACTTGATGAACCTCAAAACTCATCAGCTGATCCAGTACAACACCAGGTTGAAGGAAGTAGTATTTTGAAGAAACAGAGAACTGTTAATACTACTTCACAGCCAACCATTAATGATGTTTCTCAGTCATTCAATCAGTCCTCATTAAATGACTTTGAAACAACAGCTGGACAGAGTGCTCCAGTTCCTGATCAGAATATGTCCAACCTGGACCTATCTCTGCAACTGGAAGTGATTCCTCGTCTTAGGATTCACAACACTCATCCAACTGAGAACATCATAGGAGATGTCTCTGAAGGTGTGAAAACAAGAGGATAGACACATCATGAGAATGTTTGTTTGTACTCATGTTTTCTATCCTAGATGGAACCCAAGAAGGTAGAAGATGCCTTGAAAGATAGTAGTTGGGTTGAATCGATGCAAGAGGAGCTGCTTCAATTCAGAAGACAAAAAGTCTGGAAATTATGCCCACTACCATCTGGTCAAGTACCCATAGGCACTAAACGGTTTTCAGAAACAAGAAAGATGATAGAGGTTTGATTATCAAGAACAAAGCTAGATAGTAGTTCAAGGATACACCCAAGAGGAGCTGCTTCAATTCAGAAGACAAAAAGTCTGAAATTTATGCCCACTACCATCTGGTCAAGTACCCATAGGCACTAAATGGGTTTTCAGAAACAAGAAAGATGATAGAGGCTTGATTATCAAGAACAAAGCTAGATTAGTAGTTCAAGGATACACCCAAGAGGAAGTAATTGATTATACTGATGTCTTTGCACCATTTGCAAGACTTGAGGCAGTTAGAATCTTCCTTGCTTATGCTGCATCCAAGAACTTTACTGTCTACCAACTTGATGTCAAGTGTGCTTTTCTATATAGGGATATAGATAGGGAAATCTATGTATGCCAGCCTCCAGGATTTGAAGACCCATAGCATCCTAACTATGTGTGCAAACTGGACAAAGCTCTATATGGGCTGCACCAAGCACCAAGGCTGTGGTATGAGACTCTATCTCAATTTCATCTGAAAATTGGCTAGACTAGAGGCACCATTAACAAGACTCTCTTCATTAGAAAGTATAGAAAGGATATTTTGGTCATCCAAGTCTATGTTTATGACATCATATTTGGTTCCTCAAATGACCAAATGTGCAAAGACTTTGAAAGCATCATGAAAAGGAAGTTAGAAATGAGTTCCAAAGGAAGAATGGACTTCTTTCTTGGAATTCAGGTGAAGCAATTGAAGGAAAGATTCTTCATCAATCAATCCATGTATGTCAATGACATCTTAGAAAGATTTGAGATGAAGGACTGTAAGCCGACCAAGACACCCATACCCAGAAACCATAATCTTTGCCCTGACCTTGAGGGGGAGGATACTGATCAACATTAGTATAGAGCAATTATTGGTTCTCTGATGTACCTTACTGCTAGTAGACATGATATCATGTTTGCTACTTGCATTTGTGAAAGATATCAGGTTGCTCCAAAGGTGTCTCACCTAGCTGCTGCAAAGAGAATCCTCAGATACCTCAAAGGAACACCTAAACTAGGTCTCTGGTGTCCAAGAAATAATGATTTCAATCTCTATGGATACTCTGACAGTGACTATGGTGGCTGCAACATTGACAAGAAATCCATATCGGGAGGATGTCAATTTCTTGGTGGAAGGATCATCTCATGGCAATGCAAGAAACAATCCTGTGTATCTAAATCAACTGCTGAAGCTGAATAGATTGCTGCTGCTAGCTGCTGTTCTCAGCTGCTGTGGATTCAGAACCAGATGCTGGACTATGGATTCAACTTCATGAGCACTCCTATCCATATTGACAACAAGGCTATCTCCATCACCAAAATCCAGTGAAGCACTCCAAGACAAAGCACATTGATATCAGGTATCATTTCATTAGAGATATTCATGAGAAAAATCTGATCAAGCTAATCAAAGTTGACTCAAATGAACAATATGCTGATTTGTTCACCAAAGCTTTTGATGAACAAAGGTTTAAATATCTCATATCAGCTATTGGGATGATAAACATTGATTAAACTACCTCTTTTGAAAGCTTTTTAAATGTGTAATGTCTTGTGTCAATACAATTTAAGCCCTGTTACAAAAGAACTCTTTGAAATATTCCTAGTATAGATTTCTTCCGAAGAGGAATTAACTGTCGGAAGATATTCTTTAATATCTTCCGAAGTCAAATTCCTCCATGAAAATTTTCTTCTCGGAAGAGTTTTTAGTCTTGGAAGAATCGATTGATTTCACATCAGATCTACTTCAGAAACTTATAAAACTCTTCATTCAAGGAAATAGTTCTTACCTTCGGAAACAATGCTTTGCTTCAGAAGAAAGAATTGACTTCGGAAGACAAATTACCTTCAGAAACGTTTTATACTCGGAAAGAGAGTTTTTACTGTGTAACGGATATCTTTTTGGGCCCCACTCTGTAAAAGGTAAAGATTTTGCTAATAATTGTTAGATTATTTAAACTTATCCCTTGCCGCCATTGTCATTTCATAACCACAAATCATCATAACCGCCGAAATTCTCCATAACCCCCACAATTACTCCACACAGTCACCCCCACCATTTAAATAATCCAGACATGTTTAACCTTTACCATTTTACTGCCCTAAAACTTTCGTCGCTTCCAATTCACCCAAATTCAAACTGATCTTCATTCAACTTTCACAATGGCGCTAAACCCTCAGCACAACCAAGTCGCACTACTTGATTCTTCAAATGATGCTGACTTCTCTAAAATCATCACCTTTCTCTCTGAATCAACCTACCTCACAGCCCTTACCGTTAACCCCACTGTTTACTCAAACCAAATGGCAGAAATTTGGGGAAATGGTTGAGCAGAAACCCTCAATGGGGTTTGTATACTGAGGACCATGATTTGTGGACAAGAGTTGATTATCACCGAACAACTCATCAGGGAGCATCTAGAGCTCCAGGATGAAGGAGCTCCTACTGAGTTTCCCAAGGACGAATTGGACAGCACTTACACTCTAATGTGATATGGAGGAGATGTAAGTAGGTCAACTGTGTACAAGTTCAACTTCTCCTACAACTGGAAGTTTCTCTTGCACATTGTTCTCCACTGTTTGTCTAATAAGTCAGGGGATGGGATCAAATTCCCTATGAACTAGGATGCTTAGTTCATGGGTTGGTGAGAGGCCTGCGTTTCAACTACTCAAGGTTTGTGCTACTAACCTCATATGGAATCTTCAAAGGGAAACATTCTTTATGTACCCTAGATTCCTTCAGCACATCATCAACTGTGAGTTGGACTAAAGTCAGCTTTTCTGTGCAGCTGCTCTGACTATCCCTCATATGAGGCCTGCCATCTTCAAGACCATGAAGAAGGTGTCCACCAACTTCATTGGAAGACACACTGATCTACTTCCAGGTATGATTGAGGGCATAGCTCCTGGTGACATCCCTGTTAACCCACAGATGATGAACCCACACCAGCAACCTTCACCATAAATATCACTTTACCTTCTCCACCCATCACTATCACATATCAAAGACGCCCCAAATAACCCTTGTTCAATCTACTCTGATTGAACAAGCTCCTCCTGTTCAATCCAAAAGGACTAGAGTGGAACAATAGGCTCCCACTCAGTCCGAGGTCACACCATCCTTCACCTTTGACCTCTCAAACCCAAGAGCCCGACACCCAAGCCTTTAGCCCACAGAGTGAGTCTTTACACTCCCCTGTGCAGCCAATTAGGGACAGCCCCACCAGAGGCTCAATGCCTGTAGACATTGATCAAGGTCCCGGATCAGTAGGTTTAGCCTCTCTATCCTTCACTGATCTCCTCCTTAAAACTGATGAAGAGATAACATCTCTCTATGGCTGTGAAGTTGATCTACCACACCCTCTCCAAGATCAACAGAGCCTGGGACATCCCTTATCTCTAGCCCCCATCAGCAAACCTTAACTGAGGTGAGTCCCACTGATGTGGAGGGGACTCATGTAGGCTCAGCTGCCACTACTCAGAGTCTCTCATTGAGCTCTCAGGACAGTGGTGACATCAATCAGACTGAGTCTACGAAACTTTGCCGATTGATATCTCCGAAAGATATGACTTTGAGCAAAGGTATCCAGGGCGCCAAGAAGCCACATCTGGTGGTGAGACTGAACATACTAGGTATGTTATCTCATCTCCTTGTGATTCTTCACACGAAGATGAGGGAAGTATGCAACTCACCATTCAGTACTTGATCTCCAAGGTCTCAAACCTTGAATCTAAGGTTAGGATCTTATAGAACAGGTCAGCCACTCAGCAACTTGAGATTGACAATCTCAAGGCTCAACTAGCTTAGACACAGACAGAGAGGTCTGTTAGGCATGTACCTGTTCAAGTCTCATTGACTTCTTCCTCTAGCTTATCTAGCTCTCAAGATGATGCTACTAGAAAGGGGGAGAATGTTCAGAGACAAACACACGAGGAACCACCGGTCCAAGCTTCAACTTCCTACATCATCACTATGCCTAAATCATCTCAATCTGTCCTTCAGATTGACTCACAGATGATTAAGGATCTCTACAGACTGTTCATCAAGTTTGTATGGAGATCCTCCATTGATCAGCCAAGCCTTGATCCTATACTAATCTACTTTGGAGCTGAAGAGCTTCAAAGGATCACTACACCTTCTACCACTGTGGAAGAAGTTGGTCAACCTAAGGTCCACATGGAACCTAAGATTCACTTCGAAGGGGAAATGGGTACTGATGGCCCAGCAACTGAAACAATTGGGATAGAAGGTGCATCTCCTTCAACTTCCGAAGCTACAAGGAAAGCTTCAGAAGAACCAGCTAAAGCCTCGGAATAACAAGCTGAATCTTCGAAGCTGAGATAGAAGATGCGGAAGGACTGTTCCAGATGTCCGAGGATCTAATCATCACAGATGCAATCCTTGAAATGGCATCTGAGGTGAATTGTAAGGACATACTCAAACCTGCTCCATCCCAAACACCATCTGAGCCTCTCTCTCAATCTGAACCCTCTATCCAAGAACCACCATAGTCAAGTTCTTCAGAAGACAAAGGAAAAAGGAAGATGACTGCTGAAGAGCTTCAGGAAGAGGAAAGTATTGAGAAGCTAAAGAAAGGTAGATTCCTTGCTGAGAAGTTGCTAGCTGCTAGTTCAAAAGCAGCTGCAACCAATCAGGAGGCAATCAACAACAAGAAAAGAGAGGAACTCATTGATCAGCTCATCAACTTAGGAGCTACAAATGAAGAAGTACTCCTGCTACCACTAGAGGAGTTGGTGACTTTGGAGAGGACAACCAGGCTAAAACAAGAAGAAGAAGCCAGGTTGGCCTTAGAGAGGGAAGAGGAGGAACAGAGGAAAGCTGTCTTGCAGCTAAGGGAAGCTAGGATAAAATTCCTACTTTCTAGAGGCTTCAATCTTCAAGAACATTCTCCACATGACAATGATACGATCCTCTGGCTCCATAAAAAAGAGCAGGATCAAATGGAGAAAGAAAGAAAGAAAAGAAGAGTAAAGAGGAAGAAGGAAGAAGAAGTAAGGACCTCTGCAACCAATAAGCTTAGTGACAAAGCTTGGATGAAAGACTATCTCCGGGCTCATGGCTTCTCTGGTAGGCAGGTGGGTCCTATGTCTGAAAAGACACTCCAGTGGATTGTCAGTGAAATCAAAGCTGACATCCGTATGGGAAAGAAGAAAGAGATGTACAGAAGGGGACAGGAAAGATCTTCACGCAACCACTCAACCACAACCAGCACCAAAAGAACCAATCCCATACTCCTTCCCCATCAAAACCGAACCCTCAGATGAACCCTTCACCCCTGAACCTACAACTCTACCCATACCCACTTCATCACTTCAACCACCTAAACTTCCAATCATTCAACCCAAAACACAACCCAGAACCACTGAACCCAAAACTACCCAACTGATACCCAGACCATCCCCTCAGCCTTCTCAACATCTCTCTCTTGAAGAGTTTAAGGAAATCAAGACTAAGCTCAACAACTGCACAACTCTGAGCAACATCTCCTGTGAGGAAGATCTCATCAACATCACCTATGTTAATGACTCTTCAAGTTCCCTCACACTAGATCAATTTCTTGATTTGCCTAGAGGAACTTTGGGCCAGGCTGCAAGACTTCTTGGTCTCAACTCTGATTCTCTGAATACTGAAGAGAAGAGACTTAGAAGAAAACTGGCGACTCTGCTGGATACAAGAAAGGAGGACAGGATTCCTAGTCAGCCTCCTACACCTAGGAAAAGCATAATCCAGTGGTGGTTCGATGAAGCTTCTCACAACTTTGTTGTGGAAAGGGAGAATGGTGAAATCAACCGATTCAATGCCACTTCTCTGTTGCACCTCAGCAGATTTGACATTACTGAGCTTGCAGAGAAGCCATTTTCCAATCCCTCCAACTCTCAAGCTGCTGCAGTCATTAGAAATCATATCAGCAGTCTTCATCTAGCTGAGCTAACTGCAAAAGCCAAGATTGAAGAAGAGTTGAAGTTGAGAAGAAGGAAGAAAAGGAAAGATCTTCCACCAAGGGCACTACCTTTCTATAGATGGTGGAGGATCCAGACTTGGAACCTATAGTTAGATGGGAATATGATTACAGTTCCCATCAACTATGTCTTTTCAGAGGGCCACAGCAAAGGGTCATATAATCCAAGGTAACAGACTGGATCTTCTATCTACCAAGGATTTGTACAAACTTCTCAGCACCACTTCAGGGAAGAACAAGAAACTGATAAGTATCTTCTTTCCCTGGTGCTAAAAGTTTTGAGAAGCTGAGATAAGTGAAGTTTTGGTAGCATCAGCCTAGGGGGAGTTTGTTGGATCATAAGGAAGGCTGGTGCAACCAAAACCAATTCACTTAGTCAAATTTTGATGCTACATTCAAAGGCTTCCGAAGCTAAGTATTAGAACTTCCGAAGGTTGAATAGTTCTTCTGAAGTCAAGTAAAAGATCAACTTCTGAAGACAGAGAAGAAGTTCCCAAGCCTCGGAAGAAGCAGTCTTCCGAAGTATAAGTGGCTTCGGAAGAAGTTATTCTTTCGAAGCAACTAAACATTCGGAAGAGACTGCTATGAACCAGTGGACATAAGTATTGTCTCTGACATTCTGCTGCAGACTTCTGATACAGCATGGCTTCTTCCTAAAGAGCCATGTAGTTGACCATACTTTAATCCACTGTTTTCCTTTTTATGATAGTACATGTTACCAATCTTAGTTGGTGACAAAAGGTAAGTCAGGGACATGTCCTGACTACCAAATCTCAGATAAAATATCCGAGATACCTTAACCTATAGTCTTGTAGTATAGGCTTTTGGTTATAGGTTTCCAGCTGGAATCAAAGTATATCCGGCTGTAGGTAGTATTATATATATAGTTCTCATTGTAACTCAGTAGATAGAGAGATTGTGCTTGCAAGAGTCTTGTAATCCTTTGAGTTAAGAATCAATATATAAAAGTACCTTGAAAATTTACTTCCTGTGTTTATTATCATTTGCTACTTGTTATATTGTGATCAACTCTTGTTAAGACTCTTTCTGAGTGTTGTTCTAGGTGAGTTTAAGAGAAAAACCACTTGTTAATTGACCAATACCGATCATGCAGCTTGTGAGTGATATTTTAAACATCCATATAATAAACATGTTAAAATTTTTATATTTAATAAATATTTTGGTTTTGGAAGAAAATTTTTATTAAAATTATGCTTCGGAAGAAAATTTAACATCCTTCGGAAGAAAGTTAAACTTTTCAATCAAATAAAATAATTTTCAAGTATACATAGCGGATATATAAACATTCATCCGCTGTAACTAAAGTATCCTTGAAAAAAATGCAAAAGGATAAACAAACAAGTCCACAATGGATAATGTTGGTATGGTATCCGTTGTGAGCACAATACTAATTCATAGCGCATGAACAAATGTTCATCCGGTGTGAAAGTCATTTGTATAAACAAGTCTATACTGCGTATGAACAAATGTTCATCCGCTGTGTAAAATAAAATAACATAAAATTGTTTCAAGGTCCATAGGGCATGAATAAATGTTCATCCGCTGTGAACAATCAAACATATTTTCTAAGTGTCCACACAAATGTTCATCGCTGTGAACAACCAAACACTTTCAAAAGTCCACAACGTATGAACAAATGTCCATCCACTGTGAACAACCAAAACACACTCAAAAGTACACAGCGTATGACTTTTAGTCATCAGTTGTGAAGATTAAGTGTCACACCCCCCGCTGATAGCGGAAACACGAGGAATGTGAGCTAGACGGGATCGTCATAACACATGGTATATGATAGAGTACCAATAAAATATGATGACAAGCGTGTCATGACGACACAAGTCTCCATTTGTGTTGGGGTGTCGATATGACACGCTTGTCATCATATTTTTATTGCTACTCAAAAGTTCACAGCGTATGACTTTTAGTCATCAGTTGTGAAGATTAAGCCATTAACCAATTTGCGCAGTGGATAAATAATCTTCATACGTTGTGAAAAATAAGCATTTAAAGAATCCAAATCGCATGACTAAGTTGTCATCTGCTTTATACTCAGAATAAATCAAGGGGTTCACAGCGTATAAGTTTAAATTTGTACAGCGGACGCACTGTTCACACAGTGCATGTGTAATTCACAGCGGACACTTAAAATTATGTTTTAGGTCTACTGTTTACACAACGGACATACAAACTGTATACACAGCGGACACACAGTTTTTTATGTATATGTAGTTCCATACTTGTGATGTTTATCATTCATCACGAGTGAGAGAGAAATTAAATTTCAAACCCTTTAAACAGTTGATAAACCCTTAAACCCCTAATCATTCTAAACAATATTCTATTTGATTTTTCCTCTAATTCACAATCAAATAGGTATACTAACATGATTCTAAGGATCAAACATATATTAAAACATTTAGGTCTCAGATTCTGATTCAAAAATTGTTCAACCTAAGTCGAACATTGAATCAAAATCAAAGATGAATCTTTTGATGTTTTAAACCAAATCAAACACTAAATAAGTGTTTGTTGGCCTTAGTCAAATGTATTAGAACTATTGTTTTGATGTAGTTTGATTAATTGTTCATTGGGTTCATGAACAGTCATGATGTTCATGCCAAAATCATACAAACATTAGTGATTGATCTTTGAAAATGTTGAAAATTGCTTGAAATATGTTATAGCTTTGTAAACATGCTCAAAAGGATATAACAAACATGAAAATCCAGTTGATTTGGCATGCCGTTTAATACACAAGCATTAATTGCGATTTCAGTAAATGTGCATTTAATGGTAAAGTTTGACTCTAAAAAGTCAAACTGAATCTCATGAACAAATTGTTATGAGATAAATTAAATGTATGAAGTGAACAAAACAATTTATTGGTGTGAGATAAATTAAATATATGAAGTGAACAAAACAACTTGTTGGTGATTAAACAATCATGATGTAATGCAATTTGGAAAAATCAAATTGAAACAAACAATTTTTTCATGATCAAAATTGAATTATGTTGACTTTTGAAAAAGGTCAAACTGATTCATGTGTAAACATGTCAAATAACATACACCTAAATCAAACACAAGTGTTTAAACATATATTTCAATATCTCATAACAAGCATAGCAATCCAATAAACACTTGATTAATATTTCGTCATCACACATTATTAGCATAATAGATACTAACATAAATCTCTTATTGTAGATATGGCAAACCTAATGTTTGTAAGAGATCACAATCTCTGTGCATTTCTAGATCCTGATTTACCAAAGGCTGCAAATTACAGAGATATCATACAGGCCATCAGACAAACTAGGCGGGTTCATGCTATGACAGCCAGGCCTGAGATCTATAAAGATCATATCATCAAATTTTGGACTCATGCTCACCTAGATCAGATGAATGGCCAGCAAGTGATAGTATCTTCTGTCCACAACCATCATATTACTATCACAGAAGAGATTGTAAGGAGAGTTTTACAATTAGGAGATGATGATTTCCAAGGTCCAGTTGAATTTGATAAAAACTACATGCTACATATTTTCAGACAGATTGGTTAAACAAAAGTCATACATGTGTGCACAATTCAAATATTTAATGCACACATATCAAAAGACAATGAAAACCAGAAAGACTAGATGGGATGCTACTTCTTTAAGAAGTTCTTCAGCTATAGCAAGCATCATAGAAGAAGGCCATTCAACTTTGATGCACAAATGATGAATGGAATGATATAAAACCTGACTGAAGTAAGGAACAAGTTTAACATGTATCCAAGGTTCATTCGGATGATTATTGATGATTTACTTCCAGACATTCAAAGAGAAGGAGCTATCTTTCAGCCTGTTCATTTCAATGAACATGTCTTCACCAGGATCAAATCCAGCTTGTACCAAGGAGCTGAGGTGCCTGTCCCAGCACACATGATTGATCATCACATCCCTATTCCAGACATCTTTATTAGGATTCTAGGACAAGGTGACCCTCAGATGATGTTCCAACATGCTATTCAACAAGAACCAATCATCCAACAAGTCCCTATTATGCAAGAAGAGCAAGTTGCACCTGAACCTGCACCCATTATACATGATCCTATTGGATTTGAACCCCAACCATTCATTCAAGCACAAGAACAGGTTATTGAAGAATTACAACAGATGGAACAATTCCAATTTGAGCATCCTTTACCTTCACCACCACACAACCTAACTCAATCAGATCAACAAATATTGTTTTCTCTTTGAGAGACATTGATGCTACATTACAAGAACATATCAGTCAGCAAGAAGAAGTAGGCACATCTTCTCAACATGTGCCTACTCAGGAAGAACATAGTGCTCATGTTGAACAAATAAGAACTAAAGAACAATAAAGTGAGATTCCTACTGAGGAAGAAATTGAATACTTAAAGGTATTCTTATTCACCGAGTATAACAAACTGATTACAAAGTCAAACAACAGAGCTAGAAAACTTAAGGACAAGCTGAAAAGTAAAGATGAAGAAATAGAAATGCTCAAATCAGATCAAACAGCTCAAAAGTTACTTGTTCAATTTCTTGAACAACAACTCAAACAAGCAAAAAAGAGCTGAAGGTGAAAGATCAAGATTTAAGTAGTGCAAGACTTGATATCATACTTAACAGAACAAACAAATTCAAAGGATTTGGAGAAAGATGAGCTTAAAAGCACAATTTCTTCTCAAAATGAAGAAACTGAAAGGCTAAATAGAGAACTGGAGTATACAAACACTCTACTGAGTGAGGAAGAACCTTTAGAAGGTCAAGAATAAGACAAGAGAAATGAGTTTGAAGAGCAAATTATGAGTCAAGCTGAAGAAACAGTTACCAAAGAGTCTGAAAAGGCAATCATCATTTATGAGTAACCTTATTCTATGGATCAGCTCTTTGAAGAACCAAATCCATTTGAAAGCATGCACTATTCTCCAATCTTAAGACAACATTTTCATACCCCTGACACACAAACAATGGAAACAACCATTGTCCCTGTGAACCCATTGTCAGATAAACAAAGGAGTTAATCAAACAATTTGCTGAAACTTTGAAAGATCCATCCAAGGATGAAGCTTTATCATCATCTGAGCCTACTATTAAAACTTATGAGAGAAAGAGAAAGAGGTTGTATTTAGCCTCTTTGATCAAAGGAAAACAACCAGAAGTTGAACAAGAACAACCTACATATCCTCCTCTCAAGCTTCTGAAAGTTAAATCTGAGTCAGTTGAGGTAGATGACCCACAATAAACATCTAAAGCATCTACACTCGAGGAAGGAGAGATAGACCAAACCCTTGATCAATAACATGATTCCATCATTATTCTTAGTGATTCTGATGATGAAGAAGAAGAAAGAGATAAAGATGAAGTGATGCAAAATATTCAGAGGCTTTTCACAGATGATCCTTAAACTTTGATGGGGATTGAATTGACAACAAGAAGGTTTCCTTATGACTCATTCATACATCTTAACCTGTCTGAGGTTAAAGACTTGCTCAAAGACTTTCAAGAAGTCATGAAAGATGAAAAAGAGCAAACATACAAGAAATATAAGGATATTAAGGATAAGCAAGAACTTGAAAAGAATTTACCGAAAGACTCTCAAATAGAGAAGATGACCTACTCCTAGGTTAAAAGCTGGTTGACTCACACAAGATAACCTTACAGGTCATATGCAGGAGATCTTTATGTAAGGCCCCGTTCCCGAGCACCTCAAAGTTGGTCATTCATAGCACTACACAAACATATTAATATAATTTTCATAAGATGTTGCAGCGGAATTTAATTATCAAAAGCCATTTATTTCATTCATAAATACTATTGATATGCAATACAAAGTTGTCGAGTTACAAAAGAAAACATTCTTTAATTGCGTTACAAATCAACAATAATAACATGTGTGAATGGATGCCAATCTTGCCCTTGCCGAGTAGCCTCACCCTCGCGTTATCCTCAGCAACATTACCTGCAAACTGAAAATGCATAAAAGTCAGCATTGCTGAGTGAGTTCTAGTTTTATAAATATCAAAAATACTTTATGCGTTTCATACGTAAAAATGTTCTTTTTCCATAAAACATTTCATTTACTATCACACATGTTCATTCGTTATCATATGTGTTCATTCGCTTCACACCTTATCATTATCTTTCGTTAACGTTCGTCTCGTACCTTATCACCATCTTTCGTTAACGTTCACTTCGTACTTTATATCATTTAGTTCGTTACATAATTTATCGTCTCGCTTGTTACGTAGTTATTCTAGATCCTGTCAGGCTTTTCTCCCATCGCGGTCTGAAACCGCCAATCCGAGCACGAAGCTCCTTTACTAATTGGCATGAAGCCCGTGGCCCGAAGCCATAATTCTAGGAACAAAGCCTCGTTACTAACTGGCATAAAGCACTATCATATATTGGCACAAAGCCCGGGGTCGAGTGACAAGGATCCCGTTTCACACTATGGGTTCAGTCACCTAGACTGTTCCCCCTTTGTGTGAACCATCATGGGTTAAAATCGCACGTTATCAAACACATAGTTGGGCTATCAACTCACAAAGAGTTGTAAGTATTTCTTTCTTTATGATTGCAAGCCTTTACTTTCTTTCATTCTTTATGTTCCACTTTCGTTATCATTAATCTTATCTCTTTTATTAATGATAATACTTTACGTTTGTGGTTATAAACACACCATGTAAAGTCACACATCAATATATCATAACATAAGAAACATAAGAATGAATCATACATAAGCATAACATCATCACACATCATCATACATGACATATCACCCATCATCCATCTCCAAAATTCAACTTACATCACCCCCGGGAACCTCCCCAGTCAAAGCCTACACTTTACATTTTTCCCAAAATTCAGAAAATAATTATATGTCTTAGGTGCATGAGCACTATGCATGCGCATGGCCTTCTGGGCGCATGGGAACACTTAGGCGCATAGGAAAAGTTCTGGGCGCATGGGCACTATTGGGGCACACGGCCAAACACTTAGTCATTCTGGGCAAATCTAGGCGCATGGGCACTATGCAGGCGCATGAGTGCCTGGGCGCATGGGATTCTAGGCGCATGGAACACTTAGTCAAATTCAGCATAATTCTAGGCGTATGAATACTATTCAACATGAGTTTTAGGCGCATGGGACTTTAGGCGCATGAATACTAACTTTAACTACCATCATCATATTCTGTTTGAATTCTAATTCTAATATGTTCTAAACCTTAGTTCGTACATTCTAAGCAACCGAAACACATCAACAACATCATCATAACATTATAATCGCCCAAGACATAAGCCACCCTTATACACATACACATGAACATACGGGTAACATACCCACTTTTATAAAAACATACATACATGCATTTCCGGCCCCAAAATCAGTTAAAACATGTAAAAGTGGGGTTCTAGAACTCACCTTATGCAACTTTGAGCATGTCTTCCTTCGAACCCGTATGCAATGAGTTCAAACACCTAGAAACGCACCGAACAAACACCCAAACACATAGGCATATAACCAAGGCTAAAACCCAACAAGAACACTTAAAACAACGAATAATTACCTTGAATTTGAATTCTTCTTCTTCTTCTCTCTAGAAAACCAAAACTCTCTGCTCTTGCTCTCTCTAAAACCAAAAGAAGGTTGATGTGCAGATAGAGTGGGTGGCCATGCCCACTTTTGTACCAACTTTCATAATTTTGTGTCCTTTTGACACTTTTAACCCCTCAACTTGGGTTAAATTATGTTTCCTTCTTTTATTCACATTTAATCTTTCTTTCTCGTCTAATAAAAATTATCCGGGTGTTACAAGTCCACCCCCCTTATATAGGTTTCAACCCCGAAACCTGTCTCAAACAGATGAGGGTAATGCTGCCTCAACTCTTCTACAGTGTCCCACGTAGACTCGGATCCCTTCCTGTGCTTCCACTGTACACGCACAAGGGGAACCACTTTATTCCTTAACCTTTTCTCCTTACGATCAATGATCGCCACTGGTTGCTCCACTTTAGTTATCTACTTCAATATCGTCCAGTTGTACAACCATATCCTCATGTGCCAAACACTTCTGCAAATGAGATACATGGAATGTCGGGTGAATTCCACTTAACTCATCGGGTAGTTCTAACCTATAGGCCACCTCTCCTACTTGAGCAATAATTCGGAGAGGCCCTATATACCTTGGGCTCAACTTTCCTTGCTTTCTAAACCGAATGATACCTTTCTAAGGTGAGACTTTCAACATAACCCTATCACCCACATGGAACTCAATCGGTCTACGTCTCTTGTCAGCATACGACTTATGTCTATCCTTAGCTGCCTTCATAAAGGCTTTGATCTTTTCTTGTTTCTCAGTCGTAGCCTTAATCACCTCAATACTTCCAAACTCCTTCTGACCAATATCACCCCGACAAACAGGTGTCCTACATCTCCTACCATATAGCATCTCGTAAGGTGGCATACCAAGACTGGCATGATAAATATTATTGTACGAGAATTCAGCTAACGGTAAGTGATCATCCTAACTTCCTCCAAAATCGATCACACTGCCCGAAGCATATCTTCAAGCATCGTCCTCTCAGACTGACCGTCCATCTGAGGATGATACGTTGTGCTAATGTGTAGCCTCGTCCCCATCTCATTATGGAATCTCTTCGAAAACTTCGATCTAAACCGGGTGTCATGATCCGACACGATAGACACCGGTACACCATAAAGAGCTAAAATCTCTTTAATGAACGATTCCGCCAATCTCTCAGAAAAATACGTCTCACAGATCGGTAGGAAGTGAGCACTCTTCGTCAATGGATCAACAATCACCCATATGCCATCATACCCTGTCGGGGTACGCGGTAACTTCGTAATAAAGTCCATGGAGATATGCTCCCACTTCCACTTGGGTATATCCAAAGGTTGGATTTTCTCGTATGGTTTCTGATGTTCTGCCTTCACTTGCAAACAAGTAAGGCACTTGCTCACGTACTCTACTACATTATGCTTCATACCCGGCCACCAATAATCTTTCTTCATATCCTGGTACATCTTCGTGGCACTAGGATGAATCGAGTATCGAGTCTTATGCGCTTCATCCATTATTCGTCCCCTTAGATCTCCATATCAGGGAATCCACATCCTTCTATTTCGGGTTTTAACACCAAGAGTGTTCTCTCCCAATTCTGTGACTAAACCTCTCATCCTTTCAGAGTTAAGGTGATCTTCTTTCAACGCCTCATCTTAGAATTCCTTCACCTTTGTCATCACATCAGCAGTCATAACCAACTGATAAGATTTCAACTGAATCGGCTCGGGTCTCTCTTTTTGGCTAAGGGCATCAGCCACAATGTTGGCCTTACCTAGATGATAATGGATCACACAATCATAATCCTTGATAAGCTCTAACCATCTCCTTTGTCTCATATTGGGGTCCTTTTGCTCGAAGAAGTACTTCAAGCCCTTGTGGTCCGTGAAGATGTTGCACTTCGTCCCGTATATGTAGTGCCTCCAAATCTTCAACGTGAAAACCACGGCCGCTAACTCCAAATCATGTGTAGGGTAGTTGACTTTGTGTGTTTTTAGCTGTCGGGATGCGTAGGCTATCACTCTTCCACGCTGCATTAGCACACAACCTAGCCCCGAATATGATACATCCGAATACACCACTAAGTCCTCACTCCCCTCGGGTAATATCAAAACAGGAGCTTGAGTCAATCTCGTCTTTAACTCCTCGAATGCACTCTCCTGTTCTCGACCCCACACAAACTTCACATCCTTGCGGGTCAATTTAGTCAAAGGTGAGGCTATCTTGGAAAAGTCTTGGATGAATCTTTTGAGTAGCCCACCAATCCAAGAAACTACGAGTCTCGGATGGCATCTTTGGAGACTTCCATTGCATCACCACCTCAACCTTTGCCGGATCTACCATAATTCCTTAATCATTCACCACGTGACCGAAAAACTGAACCTCTCATAACCAAAAAGCACCCTTAGAGAATTTAGCATATAAATTCTCTCTTCTAAGTGTCTCCAATACCTCATGTATATGGCCGGCATGTTCCTCCTCACTTCTTGAATAAATTAGGATATCATCAATAAATACGATCACTGACTTATCTAACATGGGCCGACACACTCGATTCATCAAATCCATATAGGCAGTCGACGCGTTAGTTAAACCGAAAGACATAACGAGAAACTCGTAGTATCCATAACGCACGCGAGAAGCTGTCATATAAATATCCCATTCCTTTACCTTCAGCTGATGATAACCATATCGAAGGTCTATCCTCGAGAACGAACTGGAGCCTTGGAGCTGATCAAACAAGTCATGAATCCTCGGTAATGTATACCGATTCTTCGCCGTTAACTTGTTTAGCTCTAGGTAGTCGATGCACATCCGTATACTACCATCCTTTTTCTTTACAAACAAGACCGGAGCACCCCAAGAAGAGATACTCGGTCGAATGAACCCTTTGTCCATTAACTCCTGTAATTGATCCATTAGTTCCTTCATCTCGATAGGAGCTAATCGATACGATGCTTTGGCAACGGGTTGAGCACTGGGTATCAGATCATTCGGAATTCAATCTCACGATCCGGTGGCACACCTGGCAAGTCTTCTAGGAATACATCCAGAAAGTCACACACCACTGCTACATCGGACAACTGTGGTAGTGATGCGTCCACATCCTTTGCATAGGCTAGATAGGCACTATATCCACATCTCATGTAATTTCCCGCCACTGCCATCGAGATTACCTTTGGAACCGTAATAACGCGATCACCGTAGACCATCACCGAACTTCCATCGGGCGCAACTAATCGAATCATCTTTTTTCGACACATGATGTTTGCCTCATAGGTTGCTGACCAATCCATCCCTAGAACTACATTAGATCCACCTAGGGGCATCACATGTAACTTAGCAGCAAACCTATGACCTTCTAATTCTATGGTACAGTCCTCTATCGCATCAGTAATTCTAGTGGACTTACCAATAGCAGTTTCTACATAAATGGATCATTGATACTTCTACTACTAACAGATAACTTATCATAGAAAGCAGTAGAAATAAGACTCCTACAAGCACCGGAATCAATAACACAGAGGCACAAATTTGGTTTGCTACAAACGTACCTGACACGACGTCAGGATCCTCTCTGGCCTCCTCCCGCATCATCTTGAAGGCTCTAGCAGTTGCCCTCTGTCCTCCTTCCTCCGGCTTCTACTTAGCCCCAGAACTCTCAGCCCTTGGCTTCTTGCAGTCCCTGCTCACATGGCCTTCCTCACCGCAGTTGTAACACCGTATAAGTCCACACACCTTTGCCACATGACCGGGCTTCCCGCACTTGAAGCACATATTCATCCCCCACTTGCACTCACCAACATGCTCTCTTCCATATTTACCACACTTCTTCATCCCCAAACTTGAGGACACCATCCTCCTGTCATCCACTTTCCCCCTTTTGTTGTTTGGAGTGAAACCACCATGTCCAAACTTCTTCTTTCCCCATCTCTTATCACCTTCACTCGTCTTCTTCACCTCGACAACCGCAAGTTCCCTCTCATCATACAACCTACCCGCCAGGTCCACCACCGATCGAAAGGTACCTGGCAGGGTAGCGATCAAATGCCTGCGCACGTCAGCTGGCAGTCCCTGTATGTACTTCTTGATCTTTCTTGACACCGGCATCACCTGATCTAGCACCAACCTCACCATCTCATGAACTTGGTGGTGTACTATTGGTGTGTCATGTTACCAGCCTCCAGCTGCTGGAACTCCCTCTCTATCTTGTCGAGTTCTCGGTGGGACAGAATTCCTCGATCACTAGCTTCTTCAACTCCGACCACCTCATCCTGCTGATGGCCCCGCTACCCTCATCCTGGACAATATTGTCCCACCAACATAAGGTCGTGTCCAAAAATGAGTGGGTAGCAAACTTCACCTTTTAATCTTCTCGGTACTCTCTAATGTCAAGTACCGCCTCTATTTCTCTAACCTATTAGTGAGCAGCAGCAGCAGTGCCATTCCCATCGAAAGTCGGGGGCTTGCACCTCCGGAATGCCCCATAGTTACAACTGCGTACAGTTTCCTGCACTGCTTCTTCCTCCTCCTCCTCACTGGAGACAATCGTCTCGATCTCCGATCGTTCCCTCTCTTCTCCTCCTGTGGTCCTTCTACTCTCTTTCTTCTTGTCCTCTCTTACCGCCTTGATGACTTTTGTCACTGCAGACGACATGATCGTCTACATGACTTGATGCACCTCCTCTACTACTGCCTCTTTTACCGAGGCCCTTAAATTTGCACTCTCAGCACCACCATCCTGGTGATGTATCTCGGGATCTTCACGGGCCCTCTCAGTCGTCTTAGCCTGGTTCGTAGTAACACGTGGTTCAATACCACGCCCTCCCTGTGCTCCTCCGCTAGAGGCCTTAGATGATCTACCTCCAGCCATTCTCTACACTATAAGATCCAAACACTAACACGGTTATTAAAGGAATAGCTTAGTTTATGTTAAGTATAGTAAGTCACTAATTACAGTGGCCAGTTGTGATTAGCCACTTACATTACTCTTCATACCCAAGCACTTGCTATCCTGACTACATTAGCATCTAAATCTACTAAGAACACATAATCAACTAGCACATAACTTCAATTAACTTGGGAAAAGAAATACCTGATGGCACGTAGCTACTCGGGCTGGCATCCCTTTCATTTATCCCATTTTCAGTTTAAGATTAGGTTTTTGAAAATATTTACCCAATTCACTTAAACTTTCGCTCTGATAACAACTTGTAAGGCCCCATTCCCGGGCACCTCATAGTTGGTCATTCATAGCACTACACATACAGATTAATATAATTTTCATAAGATAATGCAGCGGAATTTAATTATCAAAGGTCATTCATTTCATTCATAAATACTGTTGACATGCAATACAATGTAGTTAAGTTACAACAGAAAGCATTTGTTATTTGCATTACAAATCAACAATAATAACATGTATGAATGGATGCCAATCATGCCCTTTCCGAGTAGCCTCACCCTCGTGCCATCCTCAGCAACATTACCTGCCAACTGAAAATGTATAAAAGTCAGCGATGCTGAGTGAGTTCTAGTTTTATAAATATCAAAATACTTTATGCATTTCATACGTAAAAATATTCTTTTTTCACAAAACATTCATTTACTATCACACATGTTCATTCGTTATCATACGTGTTCATTTGCTTCGCACCTTATCATTATCTTTCGTTAACGTGCGTCTCGTACCTTATCACTAGCTTTCGTTAACGTTCATTTCCTACTTTATCATTTTGTTCATTATACTTTATCATCTTGCTCGTTACGTACTTATTCTAGATCCTGTCAGGCCTTTCCCCTATCGTGGTCTGAAACCGCCAATCTGAGCCCGAAGCTCCTTTACTAATTGGCATGAAGCCTGTGGCCCGAACCCCAATTCTAGGCACAAAGTCCCGTCACTAACTAGCAGAAAGCCGTATCATATATTGGCACAAAGCCCGGGTCAAATGACAAGGATCCCGTTTCATACTATGGGTTTAGTCACCTAGACTGTTCCCCATGTGTGTGAACCATCAGGGTTAAAATCGCACGTTATCAAACACACAGTTGAGCTATCAACTAACAAAGAGTTGTAATTATTTCTTTCTTTATGCTTGCAAGCCTTTACTTTCTTTCGTTCTTTATGTTCCACTTTCGTTATCTTTAATCTTATATCTTTCATTAATGATAATACTTTACGTTTGTGGTTATAAACACACCATGTAAAGTCACACATCAATATATCATAATATAAGGAACATAAGAACGAATCATACATAAGCATAACATCATCACACATCATCATACATGACATATCACCCATCATTCATCACCAAAAGTAATTTTACATCACCCCAGGGAACCTCCCCAGTAAAAACCTACACTTTATAGTTTTCCCAAAATTCAGAAAATAATTCTAAGTCTTGGGCGCATGAGCACTGTGCAGGCGCATAGCCTTCTGGGCGTATGGGAACACTTAGGCGCATAGGAAATGTTCTGCGCACATGGGCACTATTGGCGCGCATGGCCCAACACTTGGTCAATCTGGGAAAATCTAGGTGCATCGGCACTATGCAGGCGCATGAGTGCCTGGGCGCATGGGGATTCTAGGCGCATGGAACACTTAGTCAAATTCAGCCCAATTCTAGGCGTATGAATACTATTCAGGCGCATGAGTTTCAGGCGCATGGTACTTTAGGCGCATGACAACTAACTTTTACTACCATCATCATAAGTATGTTCCAATTATAATTCTAACATGTTCTAAGCTTAGTTCGTACATTCTAAGGAATAGAAAAACATCAACAACATCATCATAACATTATAATCGCCCAAGACATAACCCACCCTTATACACATACACATGAACATACGGGTAACATACCCACTTTTACAAAAACTACATACATGCATTTCCAGCCCTAAAATCAGTTAAAACAAGTAAAAGTGGGGTTCTAGTACTCACCTTATGCAACTTTGAGTGTGTCTTCCTTCTAACCCGTATGCAATGAGTTCAAACACCTAGAAACCCACCAAACACACACCCGAACACACACACAAATACGTAAGCATATAACCGAGTCTAAAACCTAACAAGAACACTTATAACAACGAATTCCTACCTTGAATTCAATTCTTCTTGTTCTTCTCCCAAGCAAACCCAAACTCTCTACTCTTTCTCTCTATAAAACCGAAAGAAGGTTGATGTGCAGATAGAGTGGGCGGCCATGCCCACTTTTGTACCAACTTTCATACTTTTGTGTGCTTTTGACGCTTTTAACCCCTCAACTCGGGTTAAATTGTGTTTCCTTCTTTTATTCACGTTTATTCTTTCTTTCTCTATTAAAAATTATCCGGGTGTTACACTTTACCTCAAATGAAAGAAATGGCTAAGGAAATATACAAGAACATGCTAGCAAATGCTCTTAAGCCACAGATATTCAGACCTCGTCTTGCATCTTCTCTATCCACTTATCATCAAGCTCCGCCTGAACTTTATGCTATTGAGAGCCTAGACAATTCATGCCTCATAGGCTATGGCTTGAAGGAAATGAAGTAAGATAGATGATAAATGAGAACACAACTTTTGTCAAGCTCTATCAGAAAATTATATTTACAGTAGATGCTAATAAAAGAAAGATTATGCTATTGAAATATGATGAAATCTGGGATGTAGTACTGATCAAGAGATTATCTGGACTTGTCCAGTACTTATCATACATATCACAATTAGGATCTTTAACTTATGAAGATAGATTGGACCTGATGCAATTGAGAATGGTTAATCACACAAACAATCCCAGAGGAGTTGATTTCTATCACATTTTAAAAGCATTAATGAACAGACAACATCATGAAATAAAAGATAAAGCTGATAGAGAAGATAAGTTGCACATAAAAAAACTTAGAAGAGAGCAAATGTCAGTAAGAAAACAAAAACAAAGACAAATTAGTGATGAATAATCTTCTCACATTGATTCTGACATCTTGGAAAGGCTAGGTTACCCTCTGAGGCCGTCAGACTTAAAATTGATTATGAAGAAAATTGATGGCAATCAATACAACCATCCAATCACAAGATGATACTATGATGAGACACACTTTGAAGTGGTGTTAGAGAGAAAGCTTGAAGCCAAAGTAGCAGCTGATATAAGGCTCTTTGATGTAACACCCGGAAGTTTGACTTTTCGAAGTGATATGCGACTGAGTCTCAGTCGCATGGAATTCATGCGACTGGGGTTCAATCGCATGATGCTGGACGATTGATGCTCAACCGTACGATTGGAGTTCAATCGCACGACTAAAGGTTCAACCGCATGGAACTCATGTGACTGGAGGTCCAGTTGCATGGTGTTCATGCGACTGAAGGTCCAGTCGCCCCTCGACTTCGGGCGACTGAGCTGTACCTATAAAGAGGAGCAGCTCTCTTCTTTCCCCAACACTCACACGTTTCAGTCGGGAAAGAGCAGAGAGCAATAGAGCAGAGGAGGAAAAGAGAGAACGGGGTGATTCAGGCTCGGATTTTGTCGAGAAGCTAGTCAAGTCGAAGCTCTTCAACTCCTACCTGATAATGTGAGTTCTAGGACCCCTCATTTACATGTTTTCAAACGATTTTGGGGCTGGATCACATCTAAACCCTAGTTTTGTAAAAGTGTATGTTTGACCCATTTGGGTGAAATCTTGGATAATGTGTTTAAAGTATGATTTAGGACTTACACATGTTTATATGAGGTCCTAGTATGATTCCCTATGGTTTGGGAGGGTTAATCTGGGCTTGAATGGAGTTTAGAAGGGTTTTTCAGCCGAGTGTCGCGGCTGCTGTTCGTGATGAACTTCAGTCGCAGCCCAGTTAGGGTTATGCGACTGAAGGGCCAGTCGCCCGACTGAGGAACGACTGATGTTCAATCGTACGATTGAGGCTCAGTCGCACGACTGAGGGCTCAGTCGCATAGACCCATTCGCATAATAGTACAGACGCACGACTGAGGGTTCAGTCCCAAGACCCACTCGCATAATCGTACAGACGCACGACTGAGGGTTCAGTCGCATAGATCCATTCGCATAGTAGTACAAACGTACGACTGAGGGTTCAGTCGCATAGATGCCCATTCGCATGACCCAGTCGCATGGAGGCCATGCGACTGGAGTATGTTCAACCGCCCAAATAGGGCTGATGTGTATGTGGAGAGAAAGTATGTATGATGTATGTAGTCTAAGTATGATGTAGCCTTATATGATAGTAATGACTGATGATTTGTAAATACCGATGTTCCTCGATTTGATGCATGTTTATCTTTCCACAGTTTTACATGTTATCACTAATAGATGAAATGAAAGTATTACGTAAAGTACAGTGAAAGATTAATAAAGAAAGTGAAGGAACATTAATAAAAGTTAACAAGTCTTGCAAGCTTATAGGAGTTACACGACCATGTGTCGTTAGCTCAACTGTGTTGCGGGCTAGCTACCCATTGACGCACACAGGTCGATCAATTGAGATTGGCAGGACCTTTGTGGCGTGCCCCGGATGATCGGGTCGGCCTTGTACACAATACACATAGCCCTTTCGGGGGAATACAGTTGACCCTCCGGGGATACACATAGCCCTTTCGGGGGAATACAGTTGACCCTTCGGGGGATACACATAGCCCTTTCGGGGGAATACAGTTGACCCTTCGGGGGATACACATAGCCCTTTCGGGGGAATACAGTTGACCCTTCGATGGATACACATAGCCCTTTTGGGGGAATACAGTTGACCCTTCGAGGTATATAGATGGCCCGTCATCCGTTTCCCATCGCGCATATAGTTGGGTATCGCTCACTGGTCTATACAGAAAGTGAAACATAAAGATAAAGTTTACAGACAAGGCATGTAGTACAAAGAACGAACGTTATTTGTTCACACAGTTGACGCGTGCTCGCATATACAGTACAGTATAGTATTTTACAGAA
Organism: Flaveria linearis; assembly: GCA_024085815.1. Lineage (NCBI taxonomy): Eukaryota > Viridiplantae > Streptophyta > Magnoliopsida > Asterales > Asteraceae > Flaveria > Flaveria linearis. The sequence continues at coordinate 29,969,439 of CM044009.1, read as the reverse complement.
AAGAGTATTTTTATATACCACATATAAAACTAGAACTCACTCAGCAACGCTGACTTTTTATGTGTTTCCAGTTGGCAGGTAGGGTTGCTGAGGATGGCACGAGGCGGCTACTCAGCTCTTTTGGGATGACATTCTCCTTTTGATAATGCTGCAACGTCATGCGTTGTGGGCCCATAATGCACGCAACACATTATGTTGCATGCCGTCAGGAGATTCCTTAGGGTTCCGATGTACGGGACTACTTAAGGAAATCTCCTTTATGATGAAAATATTATATTTTTGTAATAGTGGTCACTGTTTATGACCCTATGATTGTTGAGGATTCACATAAACGAGATTATCCTCGGTTTCATATGCTTCAGCAACAATCATAGTAAAAGTAGGCATTGTAAAGATGTAATTAGAAATGATGAAATCTTTTGTATGATGCTTTTGTAATGTAATGCAACATTAGATGTTTTGTAACTGACTTACGTTGTATTAAATGGCAAAAGTATTTATAGTAAAAGAAAAGTTTATCTTGTATGTTTCCGCTGCATTGTTTTATTTAAATATATGTGATGAATGACCAACTATAAGCTTCCCTGGAACAGGGCCTTACAAGTTGGTATCAGAGCCAAGGTTTAAGTGAAATGGGTAAATTTTCAAAATGAACCTAAACATAAACTGAAAATGGGACAGAAAAAGGGAAGAATGCCATCTGAGTAGCTGCGTGCCATCAGGTATTTTCTTAAAGTTAATCATGATTACGTGCGCATGATATGTGTTTATGTGTACTGTTAGACTTAGATACTAATGTGGTCAGGACAGGTAATGCTCGGGGTGCGAAGAGTAAAGTAAGTGGCTAATCACTACTAGCCACTGTAATTAGGGACTTACTATACTTAACATAAACTGAGCTATTTCCTTGAATGACCGTGTTGGTGTTTGAATCTTTCAGTGTGATAGAAGATGGTCGGTGGTAGATCATCTAAAGCTTCACGTGGTGGTGGACGTGGTGCTGAACCGCATGCCACGAGAGGAAGACCTAGGGTAGAGAAGGTAGTTCATGAGGAAACCGAGACCCCTCATCAGGAGGATGCAACGAAAGAGCCAACTTGAGAGCCTCGGTAAAAGAGGCAGTGGTTGAAGAAGTGCACCAGGTCATGCAGACAATCTTACCGTCTGTAGTGACCGAAGTGATTAAAGCTGTCAGAGAAGGTGATAGAAGAGAAAGGAATAGGTCCTCAAGAAGACAGCAACGAACAAAGCCGGCAACGGTTTTATCTGATGATGAAGAGGAAGAGGAGGAAGAGTAGGTACGGAGACAACACGGGGTTGTAACTATGGGGCATTTTTGAGATGCAAGCCCCCGACTTTTGATGGTTTTGGTACTGCTGCTGATGCTCACCAATGGGTGAGAGAAATGGAGGCTGTCCTTGATATTAGTGATTGCCAGGAGGACAAGAAGGTGAAGTTTGCTACCCACTATTTCACAGGGTCGGCATTGTGCTGGTGGGACAATATAGTCCAAGCCGAGGGTAGCAGGGCCATAGGGAAGATGAAGTGGGCTGAGTTAAAAAGGATGGTGATCAAGGAGTTCAGTCCTCGTCGGGAAATGGACAGAGTTGAGAGAGAGTTGCTGCAGTTGGAGGCGGGGACGATGACCCACAACAATACACCACCAAGTTTAACGAAATGGCGCGGTTGGTGCCAGAGCAGGTGACGCCAGTGTCTCGAAACATCAACCGTATATTCAGGGGCTGCCAGCTGAAATTCGTTGGCATTTGATTTCTGCTCGACCGAGCACTTTCAGGTCGGCAGTGAATTTGGCGAGAAGGTTATACGATGAAAGGGCTGCGTCGGTGAAGGCTGAGGGTAGTAAGAAGGGAGGTGGTGAGAGAAACTGGCAGGGGAAGAGGTTTGGTCGAGGTGATACGTCGACGAGTAATAAGAAGACGCGGGTGGATGACCGCCGGGTGGTCGCGTCGGGTTCAGGAGGAAAGAAGTGTGGTAAATGCGGGAGATAACACGGTGGGGAATGCAGACTGGGGATGAACGTATGCTTCAGGTGTGGTCAACCTGGCCACATCGCTAGAGACTGTAAGAAGCCTAGGGCTGAGGCTTCAGGGGTAAAGAAGACGGGAAGTGAAGGTCCGAGAGCAAGCGCCAGGGCATTCACAATGATGCAGGAAGAGGCTAGGACGGACCCCGATGTAGTGTCCGGTACGTTTCTGGTGAACCAAACTTTGGCCTCTATATTATTTGATTCGGGTGGCAGTAGGAGTTTTATTTCTGCTGCTTTCTATGCCAAATTGCCTGTTAGTAGTAGACGTGTGGATGTACCGTTTGATGTAGAGACTGCTATAGGTAAAACTACCAGGATTTCCGAGGTAATAGAGGGTTGTGATGTGGAATTAGAGGGCCACAAATTTCCAGTTAGACCGTTTGCGATGACGTTAGGTGGTTTCGATTTGGTGCTTGGAATAGATTGGTTGTCGGATTTTGAGGCAAACATTGTGTGTCACAAGAAGATGATCAATTTGACAGCGCCCGACGGTAGTTCAGTGACAGTTTATGGCGATCGGGTTACTACGATTCCGAAGGTGATCTCAATGGCGGTGGCGGGGAAATGTATGAGGCGTGGATGTAGCGCCTTCTTATGCTATGTAAAGGATGTAGAAACGCCAACACCACAACTATCGGATGTTCCGGTTGTGCGTGAGTTTCCAGATGTGTTTCCGGAAGACTTATCGGGATTACCACCTGACAGAGAGATCGAGTTCTAGATTTATCTGATACCAGGCGCCCAACCTGTTGCCAAGGCACCATATCGATTGGCCCCGACGAGATGAAAGAGTTGATGGAGCAGTGGCAAGAGTTGTTGGATAAGGGGTTTATTAGACCGAGTATCTCACCTTGGGGTGCTCCGGTCCTGTTTGTAAAGAAGAAAGACGGTAGTATGAGGATGTGCATCGATTACCGCGAGCTGAATAAGTTGACGGTAAAGAACAGATACCCTTGCCAAGGATTGACGACTTGTTTGATCAACTTCAGGGTGCTAGTTGGTTTTCACGAATAGATCTTCGATCAGGCTACCATCAACTGAAGGTGAGAGAGCAGGATATCCCTAAAATAGCTTTTTGTACGCGCTATGGTCACTATGAGTTCCTTGTCATGTCTTTTGGTTTGACCAATGCGCCAGCTGCTTTTATGGATCTGATGAACAGGGTGTGCCGGCCGATGTTGGATAAATCAGTGATTGTATTTATCGATGATATCTTGATTTATTCGAAGAGTGAGACTGAGCATGCCGGTCACATTCGCGCAGTTCTGGAGACGTTGAGAAGGGAGAAGTTGTATGCTAAATTCTCCAAATGCGCATTCTGGTTACGTGAAGTTCAATTCTTGGGTCACGTGGTAATCCGGACGGGATTATGGTTGATCCGGTTTAGGTGGAAGCGGTGATGCAGTGGAAGTCTCCAAAGACGCCATCTGAGATCCGAAGATTCTTTGGTTTGGGGGTTATTACCGAAGATTCATTCAAGACTTCTCCAAAATCGCTTCCCCACTAACCAAGTTGACCCGAAAGATGTGAAATTTATATGGGGTCAAGCTCAAGAAAAGGCGTTTGAAGAGCTGAAGACGAGGTTGACCCAAGCTCCAGTTCTGTCATTACCCGAGGGAAGCGAAGATCTAGTGGTTTATTCTGATGCTTCTTATTCGGGATTGGGATGCGTGTTGATGCAGAGGGGAAAGGTTATAGCTTATGCATCCCGGCAGTTGAAAGTCCATGAGGTTAATTACCCTACTCATGACTTGGAGCTAGCAGCTGTGGTCTTTGCATTGAAGATTTGGAGGCACTATCTCTACGGAACGAAGTGCACCATCTTTACCGACCACAAAAGCTTGAAGTACTTCTTCGAGCAAAAATCTGAATATGAGGCAACGGCGATGGTTGGAGCTTATAAAGGATTATGATTATGAAATCCACTACCATCCGGGCAAAGCCAACGTGGTGGCGGATGCCCTTAGCCGAAAAGAGAGGCCCGAGCCGATTCGGGTGAAAGCGTACCAGCTGATCATGACCTCTGACGTGATGAAGCAAGTCAAAGAGTTCCAAGATGAGGCATTGAAAGAAGATCATCTTAACTCTGAAAGAATGAGAGGCCTGGTTGCAGAGTTGGGTGAGAACACAACTGGTGTTAGAACCCGGTTTGGGCATATGTGGATTCCTCGTCTTAGGGAATCTACGTGGAAAGATCATGGATGAGGCCCGTAAGACCCGATATTCCATTCACCCCGGTGCTACCAAGATGTACCAAGACATGAAGAAAGATTATTGGTGGCCGGGTATGAAACGCAATGTGGTGGAGTATGTGAGTAAATGCCTTACTTGTTTACAAGTGAAGGCCGAGCACCAGAAGCCGTATAGAAAGATTCAACCCTTGGATATCCCGGAATGGAAGTGGGAACACATCACCATGGATTTTATCACAAAGCTGCCACGTACCCCGAAAGGGCATGATACTATATGGGTGATTGTGGATCGTCTGACGAAGAGTGCTCACTTCCTACCGATGCACGAGACATATTCATCCGAGAGGTTGGCCGATCTTTTCATCAAAGAGATTGTGACTCGTCATGGTGTACCGGTGTCGATTGTGTCTGATTGCGACACTCGGTTTACATCCAAATTCTGGAAGAAATTCCACGATGCTATGGGGACGAGGTTTCATATTAGCACGGCTTATCATCCTCAACTGATGGTCAGTCGGAAAGGACCATTCAGACTTTGGAGGACATGCTTCGGGCATATGTTATTGACTTCGGGGGAAGTTGGGATGACCACCTACCGTTAGCTGAATTCTCGTACACAACAGCTATCATGCCAGTATTGGCATGCCACCCTATGAGATGCTATACGGCAGGAGATGCAGGACACCCGTTTGTTGGGGTGATATTGGTCAGAAAGAATTGGGGAGCGTCGAAGTGATCGAGGCTACGACTGAAAAGCTCGAAAGGATCAAAACATATATGAAGGCAGCCAAAGACAGACAGAAGTCGTATGCTGACAAACGACGCAGACCGATTGAGTTCCAGGTGGGGGACCGGGTTATGTTAAAGGTCTCGCCTTGGAAAGGAATCATTCGATTCCGGAAGCGGGGTAAGTTGAGCCCGCGGTATATAGGCCCTTTCCGAATTGTTGCTCGAGTAGGGGAGGTGGCCTATAGGTTGGATCTACCAGATGAGTTAAGTGGAATTCACCCGACCTTCCACGTATCTCATCTGAGAAAATGTTTGGCCGATGAGGATGTGATCGTTCCGCTGGAAGATATTGATGTAGACGAACGGCTCAACTATGTAGAGCAACCAGTGGCGATCGTCGATCGCAAAGAGAAGAGGTTAAGAAATAAAGTGGTTCCCCTTGTGCGTGTACAGTGGCGGCACAGGAAGGGATCCAAATCAACGTGGGAAACTGAAGAAGAAATGAGACAGCTTTACCCACGACTGTTCGAGGAATAACAGGTTTCGGGGACGAAACCTAAATAAGGGGGTGGCTTGTAACACCCGAAAGTTTGACTTTTTGAAGTGATATGCGACTGAGTCTCAGTCGCATGGAATTCATGCAACTGGGGTTCAATCGCATGATGCTCGGACGATTGAAGCTCAACCGTACGACTGGAGTTCAATCGCACGACTAAAGGTTTAACCGCATGGAACTCATGCGACTGGAGGTCCAGTCGCATGGTGTTCATGCGACTGAAGGTCCAGTCGCCCCTGGACTTCGGCGACTGTGCTGTACCTATAAAAGAGGAGCAGCTCTCTTCTTTCCCCAACACTCACACATTTCAGTCGGGAAAGAACAGAGAGCGACAGAGCAGAGGAGGAAAAGAGAGAACGGGGTGATTCAGGCTCGGATTTTGTTGAGAAGCTAGTCAAGTCGAAGCTCTTCAACTCCTACCTGATAATGTGAGTTCTAGGACCCCTCATTTACATGTTTTCAAATGATTTTGGGGCTGGATCACATCTAAACCCTAGTTTTGTAAAAGTGTATGTTTGACCCATTTGGGTGAAATCTTGGATAATGTGTTTAAAGTATGATTTAGGACTTACACATGTTTATATGAGGTCCTAGTATGATTCCCTAAGGTTTGGGAGGGTTAATCTGGGCTTGAATAGAGTTTAGAAGGTTTTTCAGCCGAGTGTCGCGGCTACTGTTCGTGATGAACTTCAGTCGCAGCCCAGTTAGGGTTATGCGACTGAAGGGCCAGTCGCCCGACTGAGGAACGACTGATGTTCAATCGTACGATTGAGGCTCAGTCGCACGACTGAGGGCTCAGTCGCATACACCCATTCCCATAATAGTACAGACGCACGACTGAGGGTTCAGTCGCAGAGACCCATTCGCATAATCGCACAGACGCACGTCAGGGTTCAGTCGCATAGATCCATTCGCATAGTAGTACAGACGTACGACTGAGGGTTCAGTCGTATAGATGCCCATTCGCATGACCCAGTCGCATGGAGGCCATGCGACTGGAGTATGTTCAACGCCCAAATAGGGCTGATGTGAATGTGGAGAGAAGTGTATGTATGATGTATGTAGGCTAAGTATGATGTATCCTTATATGATAGTAATGACTGATGATTTGTAAATACCGATGTTCCTCGATTTGATGCATGTTTATCTTTCCACAGTTTTACATGTTATCACTAATAGATGAAATGAAAGTATTACGTAAAGTACAGTGAAAGAGTAATAAAGAAAGTGAAGGAACATTAATAAAAGTTAACAAGTCTTGCAAGCTTATAGGAGTTACACGACTATGTGTCGTTAGCTCAACTGTGTTGCGGGCTAGCTACCCATTGACGCATACAGGGTCAATCAATTGAGATTGGCAGGACCTTTGTGGCGTGCCCCGGATGATCGGGTCGGCCTTGTACACAGTACACATAGCCCTTTCGGGGGAATACAGTTGACCCATCGGGGATACACATAGCCCTTTCGGGGGAATACAGTTGACCCTTCGGGGATACACATAGCCCTTTCGGGGGAATTCAGTTGACCCTTCAGGGATACACATAGCCCTTTCGGGGAATACAGTTGACCCTTCGGGGGATACACATAGCCCTTTTGGGGGAATACAGTTGACCCTTCGGGGTATATAGATGGCCCGTCATCCGTTTCCCATCACGCATATAGTTGGGGTATCGCTCACTGGTCCATACAGAAAGTGAAACATAAAGATAAAGTTTACAGACAAGGGATATAGTACAAAGAACGAACGTTATTTGTTCACACAGTTGATGCGTGCTCGCATATACAGTACAGTATAGTATTTTACAGAAAAGAGTATTTTTATATACCACATATAAAACTAGAACTCCCTCAGCAACGCTGACTTTTTATGTGTTTCCAGTTGGCAGGTAGGGTTGCTGAGGATGGCACGAGGCAGCTACTCAGCTCTTTTGGGATGGCATTCTCCTTTTGATAATGCTGCAACGTCATGTGTTGTGGGCCTATGATGCACGCAACACATTATGTTGCATACCGTCAGGAGATTCCTTAGGGTTCCGATGTACGGGACTACTTAAGGAAATCTCCTTTATGATGAAAAATATTATACTTTTATAATAGAGATCACTGTTTATGATGCTATGATTGTTGAGGATTCATATAAACGAGATTATCCTCGGTTTCATATGCTTCAGCAACAATCATTGTAAAAGTAGGCATTATAAAGATGTAATTAGAAATGATGAAATCTTTTGTATGATGCTTTTGTAATGTAATGCAACATTAGATGTTTTGTAACTGACGTACGTTGTATTAAATGGCAAAAGTATTTATAGTAAAAGAAAGTTTATCTTGAATGTTTCCGCTGCATTGTTTTATTTAAATATATGCGATGAATGACCAACTGTAAGCGTCCCGGGAACGTGTAACATCCGGTTTCTAAATCCGGACTTGTAAATTATATTATAGCTAAAATTAATTAAATTAAGTTGAGGTGTTTGAGTGTTTAAGTGTTCAGTCGTATAAGTTATGTGCAAATGAACTTCAGTCGCACCCCTTATGTGCGATTGAGACTCAATCGTACGAATCGTAGGCGTATGAGCTTCAGTCGCACGATTCAGTCGTACGAATGGTTCAGTCGTACGACTGAAGGTGAGGCGGTTAAGTTTAGTTTATGGATAAGTGGGACAGTGCAGGGGGTTTAAGGGTAGATCTCTATCTGCACCTATTCTGTTCTCTTGTCCCCTTCACACCCAAAACCCTGCTCTCACGAAATTGATTAGGCGGAACTCCGTTTTGGTAAGTTTTGAACATCACGGATTAATCTGGAGATGTTATAAGCTGTGGGTATGATTGAGTTTGATCCAATAACCTGTTTAAATCAGTAAATTGGTCTGGTTTATTTCTGAATTTAAATCCGGGAATTCAAATCTAAGTTTTGTGATGTTTTGATGAAATAATGATCCGAAACCATTATAAACGATGTGTATAAGATCTGTTTTGAATATGGTATGATTTGGATGGCTAAAACTCAAATTTTGAGTGAGTTTGGATCAAAAACATCAAGAACACAGCTGCTGATTCGTTTCAGGCGAATGGGCTCAATCGCATGCCTCAGTCGTACGAATGAGAGTCTAGTCGGACGACTGAGTGCGAATGGAGGTTCAGTCGTGCGATTGGAACCCAGTCTCTTGGTTGGAAGACCGGATGAAGACGAGCGAACACTGGATACGAATGAGAACTCAATCGTGCGAATGAACGGTTAGTCGTACGACTGAAGGTTCAGTCGCATGGTTCATTCGCGTAGGTCCAGTCGCATGATTGCTCATTCGCATAAGTGTTCAATCGCATGTGGGCCTGTTTGAGAATAAGTTTATTGAATCAGGGTTTATTGCTTTAGATATACCTTGATTAGAGGAAGGACTAGTTATCTTGGGTACGTGGATTGTGTAGACTGTGGTGAGGAAATTGATAAGGTGAGTTCTAAGCCCTTTTCAAATGTTTGGATTTAACATTCGAGCTAGCACACATATAATGATAAATGAATTAAATGTTTTAGTACCAGATTTGTGATAGTAATGTGATGTGTTTCTAACAGTTTGTAAAACCTGAACATTGTTAATCATTACATGATAGTAATGATTGCAATGGGTCAGGTAGAGTGTAAAAGATAGTCATCTGAGCATTGTTAATCATTACGTGATGGTAATGATTCCAATGGGTCAGATGGGGTGTGATGATTAATGAAAATATGCTAAAACTGGTGCTAAAGGAAAGAATGTGTGAAATGTAAATGAATGTGGTAATATTGGCAAAAAATAAAAGAAATGTTTTTGAAATGGTAATGTGATGTAAATCTCAACAGGACAGTTAGGGTAAGATGCCTGGGTGTGAAACTATACAGTTTGATAGGAGTGATGACGATCACTCAGCTTTGTGAACATCTTGTGGTGACGACCCTAGATGATTAATTGGCATCCTACTGGATGAGAGATAGTAACCGGTAGTTGCTAGATGTGGGCAACCGATGTTACTGGGTATGAGAAACTGGTAGTTGCTAGATGTGGGCAACCGACGTCTCTGGGTATAGTAACCGGTAGGTGCTAGATGTGGGCAACCGACGTTACTGAGTATGAGAAACTGGTAGTTGCTGGATGTGGGCAACCAATGTTTCTGGGTGTAGTAACTGGTAGTTGCTGGATGTGGGCAACCGACGTTACTGGGTATGGGGAACTGGTAGTTGCTAGATGTGGGCAACTGACGTTCAATGGGACAGGTCCAGTGACAGAATAATGATAAAAGTTGAATTTATAATTTGCCAATATAAAGATAGCTGTGGAGTGTGTGAAAATTTTGTTAATGTTTTAATGAAAATTAGAACTCACCAGTTTATCTGATATTTTGAGTATGTTGTGTGTGCTAGGTAAGGAGGGATCCTCTAATAATAGATGAAAGCAAGTATGAGATGATGAGGATGCTATCCCGGAGCAACTGCTGGCATAGGATTTAGGGCTTGTTAATAATGTAAATAAGGCGATGTATAATTAAATACAATCATATGTAAAATTTTCTAAAAGTTGGGTTAATATATATAATCATGTATAAAGTCTTCCGCTGTAAGTAGAAAGCTCTGGTTTGTGTTTAAAATATTAATCCAACTGCGTGACGCACCTTCGGTGCCCTGCCGGGTTTAGGGTGTCACAGAACGGGGCCTTACATTTGACCCAGTAGAGATAAAGCTACTCCATCCATCTTATGTCTCATTCTTGAAGACCAAGACATTCCTAGCAATAAAGGATGTGTTGTGCAAGGGATATTGCTGCTATTTCATACACATGCTAAGAATTTTGGGCACTGTGTATGTAAATCTGCTCTTAAACACATAATAGAAACAAATAAGCAACCTTATCACACATAGAGGTAATAATAGGAATGTGAATCTCTGAAGACAACAATCTTGAGATTTTGAAAGGCAATCATGTTATAACCATTCGAGTTAGCAATATTTATGTGCAGAGTCTCGACAAATCCACTTTAGAGCAGCTTGTTCATCTAACGATAGAGAGCAAATATGATGATCAGAAGGCTGTTGTTGACTATTTTGTAGAACATATAGTCAACTGCAGGAATGTATTAAAGTTCACTCCTCTGTCTGAGCAAGTCAAAGAAGCTCAACAAGATCAAGAAACAAAAAAGGATGTGAAGAATCTCTGAAAGCATCTGAAGAATTCAGAAGAATGTAGAAGAAACTGGACCTTCTCATTCATAAGAGGTTTCTAACGTACAAACAGAAAAAAAAACAATCAAACATGTCTAACCAAACAAACAAGTATGACAAATACTGTCAAAGCAAACATTCAAGTAGATGTGATTACATCTATGTAATTAGCAAAATATACATACTATCATACATTACATACATGTAATTAGCAAAACATACATATTATCATACATACATACATGTAATTAGCAAAACATACATATTATCATACATACATACATGTAATTAGCAAAACATACATGTTATCATACAATCAGTTATAAAATCAAAACAAACAGTCAATCATACAATCATACATACCATACAAACTTGCAATCAAACATTATAAGTCAAACACACAACTATTATAGTCAGTTATATCAAATACCAACACATACACACAGTGTTATTAACAAACAAAATATTAGCAAACAAACTCAAAGAGATGGCAGCATCATCCTTACAAGTGCATTACAGGTATGATGAACATAAAGGATAATGCTTGCCATAATCAAACATAATGTGTTCCAACAATCAAACAATCATCAACTAACATATTAGCATCATTAACATTCATAATATACACTAATTATTATTTAAGAGTGTCAACACAAGAGAATATCAGAGTTAATGACCTGAGAATAGCATACTAAGAGTGTCAACACAATGGTTGGTGTGTTCTAGAGTTTACATTTAACATAAACAGTAATAGTTGTAAAGCATAAAAAGTGCATTGAAATAGATAGCTAGTCTATATTCATAAGTAATAACCCTAGTGATTTCGCGATCAAAGCTAACATGTGTTTTGTTTGTTTGCCTCCCATCACAACCTACCAAGTTGTGATTATGTTTATGTCTAGGAAAATATTCCACCGTTTGACCTCGAGTCGCACAGGTGGGGCTTGTCAGGCCCAGTAGTACTACCCAGTATTTTCTGCTAGTTACAAATATTAACGATCCGAAAGTGTGAGGGCTTTCATGGTATGCTACACTACGTTATACTAACACAACTTATCAACGTAAGCATTTGTGAAAAACAGTATGCTATCTCCCCCAAAAAGGAAGTAAGTAAAAACAGTGGGCCATGCACTCACCTGGTGCACAACGAACAGTACACCATAAGCAAATAGAGAGTGAGGGGACAACCCTTCAAAGGTTACCTAGATCATGTGAGTTTGTAAGTATACCGGACCAGAATAGTTGAATAGACCCTAAGTGCTTAAGATAGCATATTGACCTATACGGTTTAGAAAAAGGAAAGACATAGTTGACCAAGTTGACCCATTTGACCCGTTGGTGACATATTAGTTTAAATCCCATTTAATCAAGTGTAACAATAAATCATACATGATGATCAAACAAGTAGTTTACGTATATCATATCATCAACTCAAGTTCTAACAAGATCCTTGTACTACTTCAGTTTATCATAATCACATTGATCAAAAAGATTCATGCCAACCAACATTCGTAACAATGATCAATTTCAATCCCAACACGATTCCCTAATCACTCACCACAGTCCATCACCATGTATAGTCATCAAGAACCTAAATTCTCTAAATGACCAATCAAGCTTCCATACAATCCAAGAAACACATTCCACCATATTAGACATCATCCATAAGTATTCTAACATGATCCTAACATCATAAACATGCCCAAATCATCATATTCAATGTTCTTCAAAATAAAGTTTCTTTTTTGGGAAAATAACATCCAAAACCCTACATATCAACAATTTCAATGCAAATTCACCAATAACATGCCTAAACTAGTTGATGGATTCCATTGATACACATAACCATTCATTATTAGCCAAAACATGTATTTACAAAATTCCAAAAGTTACTATTTCGGGAAATTTATGATCAAAATACCTAACTTCTCCCAATTTCTTGCATAACATGCATCAACAAACATCCATTGAATATTATTAACATCCTACTATCATCAAGAATCATCCATTGCCTAATTTCAAAATCTAAAGTTACTATTTAGGGCAATGTATGAACTAAGAACTCATAATCATGGATTTTATTGAAAAATCATCATAAACTAACATTAATACAATCCAATAACATCAAAACATCATCAACAACATCAATTGCACAATCTCATGACTAAAAGTTAGTACTTTGAGTATGGTATGAACTAGGTTATCAAAATCATGGATTTATTGTACAATCAACCTAGATTAACATTTATATAACATAACTAGCATCATATAATCATCAAACAATCAATAAGAATCATCCATTGCGTAATTTTAATATCTAAAGTTACTATTTAGGGCGATGTATGAACTAAGAACTCAAAATCATGGATTTTCTTGCAATAACATCATAAACTAACATCAATACAATCCAACTAACATCAAACATCATCAAACAACATCAATTTCACAATCTTATGATCAAAAGTTAGTACTTTGAGTAAGGTATGAACTAGGTCATCAAAATCATGGATTTCTTGTACAAGATTAACATTGATCTTGTAGAAATCAAGAATTGGACTTACTAACACCTTGCAATCACTTTGAACTAAACAAAATCATTTATATGATGTCGTTTTTGATCAAAATTGCAAAGGGTGAGGGACGAAGGGGTTTTGGCCGAACTAGGGGGTTGGGGGCTAGGATTTAGCTTAATTTTCTTAAGCTTTAGTTTATGGTAATTACCACTTAATCCCCATAGTTTATATTTTATAAAAAACTAATCTTTTTAACACGTTTTAAAAGGTTTTGACTCCAAAATACAAACATTATTAGTCAATAATAATAATCATATACATTCTCAATTAATCACAAAACACATGAAATATATTACACGTAGTTACGTTATCAAGTAAAATTCACAAATAATATTTAAAATTTATAATTCACATAACTAAATATTAGTAACCAACATTATTAATTAAGTTATTATCTGATAATCATTGTTAGATGTTATTAAGTCACCAACATTCAATGACAACTATTGTGTGCTCACGACACGTGTATGCAAGACCTAACTTAACTAACGGATGTCACATATTACGTTAATCAAAAGTTTGGTAACGGAAAATTACCGGATGTCACATATTACGTTAATCAAAAGTTGAATTTTTGAGAAGTAGGTTTAATAAATCCTAGTGTAAACTATAAATTGTTGATGTAGCATAATTAAGGATCCGGAAGTGATTATCGTTCATTATTAAGTAAATTCATTCTAAAGTTTGTTGCTTTTTACATTGGTGATATTGAATTCATCTAAACTTCTAATTGTCAATTAAATTTTATGTCTTTAAGTTAATGGAGTCGTATTAATGAAACACTTTTCATATATTCCCTTTGAAGATGACCTTACTTACCTTACACAATAAAGGTAGTTACGACCTATATATTAACTTGTTTTTTTTATCAATTCTTGAGAACCAAATTAATTGTCCAATTGTTGATACATGATGTCCCTAGTTCGATGTACTTAAATGTTTACGTCTTTCATTCTTACATATGTGTAATTCAATAGTTTTGAAATGAAATGATATGTGTTTGAATGTCTATTTACTATTGAATGTATCTTATTCTTCTATCATTTATTATTACATGCTTAAATTAATATTATATATGGGTTTGTAGTAGTCAGTCACAGTTTTGAGTTAATTATGATTCGGGAATGTGTTTGAACTAGTCTTATGTTTATTCATGCTAATGAGCCATGCTTATGGACCAGTCGCACGATTAAACCAGGTGATTGGGTTAGTCGCATGACTGAGTCATGAGACTAGCTCAGTCACACGATTGGACCAAGTGTATGGTTCAATCGTGCGCATGAACAAATCATATGACTCAATCGTATGACAGAGCCATGCTAATGGCTCAGTCGTATGACTGTTCACTGAAGCCTATAAATACCACGTAATTCGTGAAAAAACGTAACACTTCGAAGTTATATCTCGTTCATCCAAGTTCATAGTTCGTCCTGGCTCATTCCCTAATCATTCCTAACTTTGTTCTATCATTAGATTGATCCGGGTTTTCGTTCTCACTGATTGGATCGCCAATCAAATAGGATTCCGCATTATTTGATCTCGTTACACATTGAATCTATTAGTACTCCGGCCGTACACGGTCCTAACACCGATAAAGTTAGCACAAATAATTGGGTTTTCCATCATAACGTAGTTAATTATTGAGGTTTGAAATCAAACTATAAGCCACCTCCTTAGGTGGATTAACCAACTATGTCGGGACATTTATTTTAAGTGTCGTATTCATTACAAAATAAGCTAAGTTAAAACTTAGTCCAAAAACAATCCATATATCCTAAATACTTGATTTGTTTCAGTCTCAATCTAACCAGAATACTTATATTAGTACTCGTTTAAAAGATAAATTTGAATGTTCAGATTGTAATCGACCATAATTAAAAAAATTAAAAATCCATCAAAGTCCTCCTTTTTTATTTTGGGGTTTTATTTTCATCACCATCCTTCTCCTTTACCTTCAGACAAACACCACCACCATCCTTCTTTTCCACCATCATTCCACAGTTCGAAAAAACCCTACCATAGACACTTGTCCACCATCAACATTTGAGAAACCTCTCATATCCGATTGAGGTGGTGGTGTGGTCTAACTAAGTTTTTTCTTGACTTCATCCAAACAGCGAGATAGAAAGCATGAGAGCAATGGACGCGGTTGACATTGTGTGGTCCCTCCCGATAGAAGAAGGCTTGAAAATGTGGGGAAATTGTTTCTATGTTAGGCTTAAAGAGATAAAGTAGAATTGGAAGTCGTTTTAGGGTGGGGTGCGTTAACGGTGGTGAGGTATGGCCGGATTTGATGGCGGCAGAGGGATTTCTAGTTGTGGTGTTTGTTGTCTTTAGAGGTGGTGGTGTTGTGGAATCCAAGACAGAGAAAGAGAGAGAGAGCATGTGTGTATATATATGTGAGAGAGAAAACAGAATATTGAAGAGATACAGAGTGTGTGAGTGTTAGTACTACAGGACCGGGTGAAGGGTTATGCACTTTATAACACAACAACACAAAGAGGAGAGTATGCAACAACACTTAACAATTCAAATGGGGAACTAGAGAAGATCAGTTTTGAGAAGTACGAAACACAAGTGTATATGAGACAGAACAAGAACAAACACAAGTACTTGGTTTTCGACATTGATGTATATTGCTCTCTGGTTCCTTACAAGTGGTTTACAAAGTTCTTCATATAAGTTACAAGGAACAGAAATACTTATACTACAACCTACAGCCGGCCATACTTTGAAGGCCAACTGGATACATGATCTAGACAATAAAATCAACGTAAAGTCAAAAGGCAGATTGCCTTTTGACTAGTGACTATGACATGCCATAGCTCACATCCTAATATATTACAAAAAGGATAAAGTACATAAAGTCAAAAGTTATAGAATCAAGACCTCAATGTACAGTTTACCAAAAGCATGAACCTTTTCACCAACTCATGTAAAGTTGGTGTATTATCAGAGTTGCAGCGGAAAATGGTTCAGCTTTAGGTAAAAGGTACATCAGATAAAGCATGTAATTAAAAAGTCTTCAGAAGAAATCTGTCTTCAGTGGTTGGCTTTGGACGACTTAGTCTTTGAAGCTTCGGTAGACTTCATCTTTTGGCTTCGGAAGATATTGGTCTTGGCTTCGGAAGATTTCACACTTAAGAGTAATTTTCTAAGGTAGTGTGAAACTTCCGAAGAATTCCACTTTAGTACACTTATGCATGCATGCAAGAGAGACTTTGGGTGTTTGGGTTGCATCAGCCTTACAAATAACCATACAAACTCCCCTAGGCTGATGCGACTAAAACATATGAGGACTTTAGATGTTGACAGTCCTTATTATGATGATGACCATCCCTTTCTTCATACTATGATCAGGATCACTCAGACTCTCATAGTATCTTCTCACGGCAAAGAGATCATGCAGAGGTAGATTGAACATATCCTGCCATGTGTAGATATGTTCAACACTTTGATCTCTTATGACATGCCATCTTTCTAGATTTATAGTGTATGTTGAAGACAAGATGGGTCTTCCTGATGCCAGAGGAGCTGCTTGAATTGGAGTTGGTGGAGCATCCTCTTGTTGCACATCCTCAGGATGTTCTGACTCATCCTGAGGTTTGGAGTTGGATATTTCTTTATTCTTTTTCTTTGACTTTGTGTTGGAAACCATCCTTTTTCTCCTCTTTGAACTTTTTAACTGGGAACACTGGCCTCTAGCACCTGATTGATCTTCTTTGGCTTTCTCAGTTGGGTCTTCCTCTTTCACAGGTTTAGATTGAGAGGGGACAGATCCCTGCTGTGGATCAGAAGTGGAAGCTTGCTGAGGTTCAGTAGGAGGTTCAGGTTGTATGTCTTAAATGTTTTAACCTTAATCTCCAATTCCTGAGGGACCTGACTTGGTGGGGAGTGTAAGTCAACAAGTTCACCTTTTTGAATCTTCTGCTTGAATACCCTGATGTGCTCATCCATGGTGGACAGAGACATGGGACCAAGTCTCCTTCCGAAGAATCCATACAGCTTCAAGAAGCTTATCATCTTCTGCCTATCAGCAGACCTCTTCAAGTTTTTATGGATGATGGCTCTTGATTTTACGGCCTCTTCCCTTAACTTCTTTGGTGATTTTTCTTTCTTTGGCTACATCAAGTTCAAGTTGTTTGAGGTACTCAAACTCAATATAGTCAAAGGGTAAGGGAAGAAGTGTATGAGCCTGATAGAGGCCTGTGGCACTCAGGTAGTTTATCATGTTCAGTCTATCCTTCTCTTTGTCTACCTGAGGTTCCTGTGGTATCACATCCTCTTGTTCATGAGTTTCTTGTGTAGGATTTTATGTGCCCAAGACACTTAGAATATTGATGTGGTTAGTACGTTATGATCCAAGTCGGGTTATACCCAATAACAAGCTTAGCAAACACCAATTAATATTTAATTGATGATATGATCATGCAATTAAATATTTACACCAATTTAGAAAATGGGTTTTCTAAATAAGTTGCATATGAGATGGAACAACTTATTAGGATATTTTGTTCAATAATATTATTTGTAATGTTATTTAAGTAAGTTAGATAACATCACAAATTAATATTGGGAGTGTATGGCTATACAATTAAAAGGTTAATTGTATTTCTAAGAAGAGACTAGTTAACTAGTTTAATGTGTGATAAATTTTAAGGAGGGAACCAATTTTGAATGCCTTTGGCCGTCCCCCCTTTACATCCTATTGGACCATTTTTTTGCCTTGAACAATACACACATTAACTAGTCTTGGATTCTCCAATCTCTCTACCCATTCTCATTACATGCAAGCCACAAAAGAATCTCTTTTTCTTCTCTCTAACTCACGAAAACTACCAGCAGTCTAGAGGGGTTTTGAAGAGCATTTTGTGTTGATTTTGGGTGTGATTCTTCCTAACAAGAAGGGGTTTGCAAGGAGCTTGGGTATACTAGCTTGAGGGCTCCTACTTTGAAGCCTTGGCCGATTCTTGCATCCAATATTCATCCTTTTTCAGTCGATTTTTCAGCTGCTGAAAGGTAGATATGGCAGCCGTATATGGCTGTCATATTGTGTTCTTTTTATGCATACATAGCATGTTCATACACATAAAATGATCCTTGATACATGGGTTTGTTTTAAACATTTAAATGGTCATCTAAAGAGCACAATTTTAGCTTATAAAATCGTTTTTTAAGTTGTTATTCCTCTGCGTTTTTCAGAAAGTTTAAGTTATTAAACTCGTTTTTGTGTTCCATCAAACCCATCAATGGCATCTAGAGCCGGTTATGTGGATGACTTGCTTGTTTTGTCCTTAAAATTGGTTTTAAAGGATGATAATAAACTTAGTATAGGCTGATTTTGGGCTGCTATGTTTTGTTTGAATGATTCCCCAAACTTTCAAGGTCATATCACACATGCTAGTCACTAGACCTTGAAAGATATATATTATGAAATGTTGATTGTTTGGACAATGTTTAAAACCCAAAATTTCAGTTTATGTTGGCTGAAATTTGGTGGTTTAAGTGGGGTTTCATTATATGTTTTGATGATATGATCATTGGATGTTAGTGTGCATAACCTAGCCTTTGACCTTGTGTTGTTGGATGCTTGCAATGTTTGTTTTGGTTATTTTCATTTGGGATTGTAATATTATTATTTTTGCTTTGTTTAAAAATGTAATTTGTCTATTTATTCATTGGGGTGTAATAATAGATTAGGAGTGTTTTTTTTACTAGAAATATGTATTAGGATATATATTTTATAAAAGAAGATGCTCGGGAAGGAAGCACAAAAGGAAGACACAAAAGAAGGACTTGAAGCATATGGATGCAAGTTCAAGTGGGGGTCTATCAAGACCTCAATTTTGTGTTGTATTCAACCCTCAGGAAAGACCAAATGACCACACTTGTGATGGCAAACAAGTGTGGTCACAATAGTAGCTAAGGTTATGCATATTATGGTTGTTTATGTTTATGACTTGTTTGGATGTTTGTTATTTGATTGTATGGTTGGAATTTTGACATGCATTACAAACTAATTAACAAACTTAACAAGTTATAAAAAATGATGGTTCTTAATCACTAAAAGGTAATAAAAGGTTATTAAAATGATTTATTGTTTTTAAACATTAAAATAGGTTTTAATCAAAGGACCATAGGGTATCTTGTATTTGAAAGCATACAAATACAAGTACATAGAGTTTTCTAAACTAGAATTATGAAACCTCTAAACATTTGAAAAACAAGATCAACACCGTCCTTTTACACAACACTTAAGTCACTTGGGAACTCTTAGTGGGATAAAGGTCACATAACCACTTTGAGGGAACTTATGACTTAAGGTGAGAACGTCATATTCGTGGGATAAAGGTCACCTAACCACTCATTTTGGCAACTCACACTTGTGTAAGTAGGATGTCTTGATTTGCAAACCATGTTAAATAGGTCACCTACAATATGGTTTCCAAATGGTGTTGATGGGATTAACATGCCGACTTTACATATGATGTTCAAAAGTCGATCCCATACCTCTAGAAGTTGCAAGTGGTTGCAACCGTCAATCGTTGACCACCTTATTAATTTAAATCGTGGATAAAGGTCACCTAACCACAATTTAAATGTAATGTTGGGTTATAGATTTTAATATACAAATGACCTTAAAAGGCATTAATTATTAAAAATAGCAATATCGAAAATACTAAAATAGATCTTTGTTAAATTTTGTAGATGGCCACCAATAATGAAAATCACGATAACTCTTCCGCGTCCAACCAATCACTACGAGCGATCCTCCAAAAGGAACGTCTAAATCACAACAACTTTATTGATTGGTATCGAAAATTGAGAATCGTTCTCCAGCAAGAGAGAAGGTCATATGTTTAGACGATCCTATCCCTGATCAACCTACTGAGGATGATGAGGAGGCCTACAACGAGTGGCTTAAATACACTGAGGACTCTGTCCAAGTGTCTTGTCTAATGCTAGCAGCATGACTCAGGATCTCTAAAAGGAGTATGAACATCACGGAGCTTACGACATGATAACCCAGCTGAAGGAAACGTTCCAATAGCAAGCAAGGGTTGAGCGCTTCAAAACGGTTCAAGCACTCCATGCATGTCGTATGGACGACAACCAATACGTTTCATCTTATGTACTTAAGATGAAAAGTCATATTGACCGCCTCGAGAGGCTAAATTGTCCCGTCTCGAAGGAATTGGCCACGGATTTGATCCTAAATGGCCTAACCAAAAAGTTTGAGACATTTGTGCTGAACTACAACATGAATGCATGGGACAAAAGCATTGGTGAGCTTCACTCAATGCTCAAAACGGCCAAAGCGGCCATGGGTAAAAGGGTTTTACCCGTTCTCACCATCAATGAAGGTGGGAACAACAAAAGGCCTCATCCCGCACCCAAGGCAAAGGTTGCCAAGGGTAAGGGACCAGTTTGGGGAAAGGGGAAAGGGTGGTAAGGGTACCACCCAAACCTCAAGAGAAGAAGCAAAAGGTTGCTACAAATGACCAATGCTTTAAGTGTGGGGAGATAGGACATTGGGCAATGGAATTGTCCTGTCCATCTCCAAGAGTTGAAAGCAAAGAGGGATGCCGGGCAGACCTCAGGTACAATATACATGATTCATATTGATCTTAATGTTACATCTTCTAACACAAGGGTATTGGATACCGGATGTGGAACTCATATTTGCAATTTGTTGCAGGGGTTCAAAGAAGTAGGGACTTCAAACAAGGGGATGATAGTCTCTTCATGGGCAATGGAACTAAAGGCTTAGTTGAAGCTCGTGGGGACTACATCCTAAGACTTCCAAGCGGCTTGGAAGTTATTTTGAAGAATGTTTTGTATGCTCTTAGTTTGACTAGGCACATTATTTCTGTATCCCAATTAAGACATTATGATTATATATTATCCTTTAATGAAAATGATATTCATGTTTCTTTGAATGGAATGTTCTATTTTAAAGCTATTCCCATAAATGGTATTTATGAATTGGTTCATGAAAATACATTAAATAGTTCATTGTACCAAACTAACACCAAGAAACTCAAGTTGGACTTGAGTGATACCTATCTTTGGCATTGTCGTCTTGGTCATATAAACAAGAAACGTTTACAAACACTTCAAAAGAATGGTCTTTTAAAAACAAATGAATGTGATTTATTTGATGTTTGTGAATCTTGTTTACAAGGAAAGATGACTAAGGCACCTTTTAGTGGAACTAACGAAAGGGCAAAAGATTTATTAGGAATCATACATTCGAATGCATGTGGTCCTTTTAAGCCAATGACTAGGAATGGTGAAAGATACTTCATTACCTTTACCGATGATTATAGTCGCTATGGGTATGTGTACTTGTTATGGCACAAAGATGAAGCTTTTGAAATGTTCAAAATCTTCAAGAATGAAGTAGAAAATCAACTCAATAAGTCAGTCAAAATTCTCTGTACCGATAGAGGAGGTGAATACCTAAGTGATGTTTTTCAAGATCATCTTAGGAGTTGTGGGATTGTCTCACAACTCACTCCACCTGGAACACCACAACATAATGGTGTGTCTGAGAGGAGGATTTGAACCTTATTGGATATGGTCCGATCTATGATGGATAGAAGCACATTACCTCTATCATTTTGGGGTTTCGCTTTGCTCTCCACGGCCCGTATTCTAAAAATGGCCCCAACCAAAAAGGTGGAAAGGACACCTTTTGAGATATGGCACGGAAGAGTTCCATCCCTATCATACTTAAGGGTTTGGGGATGTGAGGCTTATGTTAAGACTCCCACCCCAAACAAATTGGAAGTTCGATCCACCAAGTGTATCTTTGTTGGATATCCTAGAGATTCTATGGGATATTATTTCTATGATCCACTGGAACAAAAGGTGTTTGTTGCCAGAAAGGGTGAGTTCTTAGAAGCAAAGTTCCTTATGGAAGGAGCTGGCAGTAGAACAGTGGATCTTGAAGAGGATCAAGAACCACAACCCGATGCACGTTTGGTTGAAACTAGCACTCAACATGAGGATGTTGAGGATGGTCAAGGGGTTGATCAATACACACAAGACGTTCGCAGAAGTGGTAGAACTAGTAATCCACCTGAAAGATATGGATTTTTCATGGATGGATGCTATGTGGTAGATTCAGATGAACCGACCACATACCATAATGCAATGTCCAATTCGGATTGTGACAAATGGCTAGAAGCCATGAACGTTGAGATGCAATCCATGTATGACAACCAAGTTTGGGAAATTGTTGTACCACCTCCTAATTCCAAGGTAGTTGGAAGTAAGTGGGTTTTCAAGAAGAAAACCGATATGCATGGAACTTGGATACTTATAAAGCTAGACTTGTAGCAAAGGGTTTCACTCAAACTCAAGGGGTTGATTATGATGAAACTTTCTCACCTGTTGCGATGCTAAGGTCTATAAGGATATTGTTTGCCATAGCTGCTCATTATGATTATGAGATTTGGCAAATGGATATCAAAACCGCTTTCCTAAATGGATATCTTGAGGAAGATGTCTATATGGTTTAGCCTGAAGGTTTTGTTGATCCAAAACATCCTAATAAAGTATGCAAGTTAAAGAAATCAATCTATGGATTGAAACAAGCATCGAGAAGCCGGAATCACCGTTTTGATGAGGAAGTAAAGAAATTTGGCTTCATCAAAAACGCTGATGAGGCTTGTGTGTATAAGAAGGCTAGTGGGAGTACAATAACTTTCCTAGTATTGTATGTTGATGACATACTACTATTTGGAAATGACATTCCAACCTTGGAAGGTGTAAAAACCTGGCTTGGAGGTTGTTTTTCCATTAAGGATCTTGGTGAAGCCGCCTACATTCTAGGAATAAAGATCTATAGGGATAGATCAAGGCGGTTGATTGGTTTGAATCAAAGTGCATACATTGATAAGATCTTGAAAAGGTTCAAGATGGAAAACTATAAGAAAGGTACCGTACCTATTCAAAGAGGAACGATGTTGAGTACGACTCAATGTCCAAGCTCAAAGGATGAGCATGAGCAAGATAAAATGAAGGCAATCCCATACGCATCTGCTATTGGATCCATCATGTATGCGATGATATGCACTCGACCGGACGTGTCATGTGCCTTAAGCATGACAAGCCGATACCAGCAAAATCCTGGAAACGGTCATTGGATGGCTGTTAAGAACATACTCAAGTACCTAAGGAGGACAAGAGATATGTTCCTAATCTATGGATCTGGTGATGAGGAACTCGTTGTAAATGGTTACACGGATGCGAGTTTCCAAGCCGATCGTGACGATTCACGGTCACAATCGGGATACATTTTCATTCTGAATGGAGGAGCGGTCTCTTGGAAGAGCTCCAAGCAGGATGTGGTGGCTCTATCAACACAGAATCAGAATACGTCGCCGCCTCATTGGCAGCTCAAGAAGCTGCATGGTTGAAGAAATTCATTGCCGATCTAAGGGTTGTCCCTTCCATTCAGGACCCCCTAGAGATCTTTTGTGATAACGAGGGTGCGATTGCTCAAATCAAGGAACCCCGTGCTCATCAAAAGACTAGGCACATTGAGCGGAGATTCAACTACATACGAGATGAAGTTGAAAAGGGAAAGATATGTATTCGCAAAGTTCACACGGATCAAAACGTTGCAGATCCTCTCACGAAGCTCCTTGAAAAGGCAAAGCATGAAGGTCATACTTGTGCCATAGGACTTCGATATTCTAGTGATTGGATTTGATCTGTAAATTTTGTATTTGGATATGTGGAACGCTTTATTATTTGAATAAAATTATTTGGTTGTAATGTTTCAATTAATGTTCCAAATTAGCATGTTTAATCCATGAGTAAATGTTTACTCTAAATGTTTGTAGTCGTTCATACTTGTGGGAACAAGTGTGAGGGTAAGACTATTATGAACTTGGATTGGTTGATATTCATAAGGATGAATATAGAGCAATGTGTTGCTACCAAGGTTCATAGATATTTGTGGGATACAAATATTGGACTAACCCGCATCTCAAATTTTACTACATGGAATCTCATTGATTGATCATAAGTAAATTTGAGTAAAGGCGAATATCATTTGGTATCCTCCGACCTGAGATACATATTGGGTTTTGATATTCACCAAGTGTCATACCTTGAGCTAATTCTTCACTGTCTTGAAATAGTGGACAGTACATAAGGGTATGTTCAGGTATGACACGAGGTGTTTGTGAGAAACGTATGTAGTCAAGATGGAATTTGTTCCTCTTATTCGTTGAGAGTTAGATGTCTAAGGCCTGATAAATTAAATCAACAAGAAATGATCATTCTGTGTTCTTGGATTTAACATGACATCTGTAACAAAAGGATAGATGATTGATTCACCTAAATCATTTCAAGTAGGGTAATTGAAAGGGATGATGTTATTGAATGGCTATAAGTCATGCGTATTAAGGGTAGTAAACCGTTGTTAGGCGGTATTTACTGCTTGCATCAATCTTCTATGAATCTTGGGCAAGTGGGAGATTGTAGGATTCTATGTGCCCAAGACACTTAGAATATTGATGTGGTTAGTACGTTATGATCCAAGTCGGGTTATACCCAATAACAAGCTTAGCAAACACCAATTAATATTAATTGATGATATGATCATGCAATTAACTATTTACACCAATTTAGAAAATGTGTTTTCTAAATAAGTTGCATATGAGATGGAACAACTTATTAGGATATTTTGTTCAATAATATTATTTGTAATGTTATTTAAGTAAGTTAGATAACATCACAAATTAATATTGGGAGTGTATGGACTATACAATTAAAGGTTAATTGTATTTCTAAGAAGAAGACTAGTTAACTAGTTTAATGTGTGATAATTTTAAGGAGGGAACCAATTTTGAATGCCTTTGGCTGTCCCCCCTTTACATCCTATTGGACCATTTTTTTGCCTTGAACAATACACACATTAACTGGTCTTGGATTATCCAATCTCTCTACCCATTCTCATTACATGCAAGACACAAAAGAATCTCTCTTTTCTTCTCTCTAACTCACGAAAACTACCAGCAGTCTAGAGGGTTTTGAAGAGCATTTTGTGTTGATTTTGGGTGTGATTCTTCCTAACAAGAAGGGGTTTGCAAGGAGCTTGGGTATACTAGCTTGAGGGCTCCTACTTTGAAGCCTTGGCCGATTCTTGCATCCATATTCATCCTTTTTCAGTCTATTTTTCAGCTGCTGAAAGGTAGATATGGCAGCCCTATATGGCTGTCATATTGTGTTCTTTTTATGCATACATAGCATGTTCATACACATAAAATGGTCCTTGATACATGGTTTGTTTTAAACATTTAAATGGTCATCTAAAGAGCACAATTTTCAGCTTATAAAATCGTTTTTTAAGTTGTTATTCCGCTGCGTTTTTCAGAAAGTTTAAGTGGTTAAACTCGTTTTTGTGTTCCATCAAACCCATCAATCTTGAACTGATGAGAGAGTAGGTACATGCTTGTAGAGTCTCTTCAGTCTTCTTTCTTCTTTGATTTTCAGAAGTAGCTCTGCATCCTCTTCCTCTTTTCTCTCTTTTGACAGTTTGATGTCAACCAGTTCATTTAACTCATCTAAGGGGAGAGAAAGGATGTTATCAATATCATAGTTCCAGGTCTGCAAGTAGTTGATCTTGTCTGCCCTTAACTCATCATCCTGAGTATTTGGTCTGGGGGCAGCCCTGATAGCACTTACCATGAGTCTTGCAGACCCAGTAGAGGAACTTTCTCCCTTTAGCTTCCTTTTCCTCTCTCTCTCCTCCTCCTCAATCTCCTTAGCAGTTAGTTTTCTTTTCCCTTTGTCACTCACAGACCATTGTGACTCAGGGTGGAGAGAGCTTTGGCCTTCATTGCTTGGTGTAGCTTCCAAGCTCTGGCCAGAGAGAGGTTGAGATGCACCTTCACAGCAGGTGTCTTATTAAGGGATTGAACCTCTACAACAGTTGATGGTGAGACAGGGCTCTTAGGTTCTACCACTGTGCCATTAGTCAAGGTTTCCCCTTTGAAGCTAATCTCAGGGTCTGCCTCAACATCCAGTTGACCGATGGTATTGCCTGATTGCCTTAGTCTTATTCTAAGGTTAAACTCTGTAGTGCTATTATCTTATACTCTTTGAAGAATAAGATTTCTTCTATCAGTATCATACCTCCACCCAAAAATGTGACTTAAAGTTGATATGGATGATATTGCTCTTGTAATGCCTTCTCAAAGAGACTCCTAATGACTGAATCTATACTGTCCACATCAATGTGAACTTGAGAAAGTTGCTGAGTATGCAATTGCAAGTGAGGATGGTGAGTCCTCAGTGTCCATACTCCCTGAAGAACTCCCAGGTTCTGTGACTGTAATGAGTTCCTCCCCCTTTTTGGTAGCATCACCCTCTTGCATAGGTGAGCTAGGAGTTAGGTCAATCACATTCACAGGTTCTTATGTTTCTGGTTGAGCTCCCCATAAAGGTCTCCCAGCTAGTTTTTCCTTAAGATGAGACATCTCAAGTTGCTGATCATTGAGCCTGTGTTGCAAGGTAGTCACTTGAGATTCAAGATGACTAACCTTGGAGACTAGATAGGTGCATTTTTATGATAGTTTTTGCACCTGTAGTCTCAGATTCCCCTCATCTTCATCAGAAGAATCATTGGGGGATGAGAGAATTGGACCAAGGTCCTCTTCCTCATCATCAGCATGGTATTCTTGGCTGCTGGATTTCCTCTGCTCAGTGACAGCTTCAGTTGAAGTGTCAATGAGCTGAGTTCCCTGTTTGAGGTCTGAATGATGTAATCACTTGCTGAAGTGAGAGCCTCTTCCATATGGATATCCTGAACATGTTCAGAAGTATCCACCTCAGTGATAGGTGACTGATGTGGGCTAGACCTAGGTGACTCAGGAGCACTCATATCTCTTTGAGGAGTGGTGTAGTAAGGAGACTCATGGTACTCACTGACACCTAAGTCTTCATCAGTATAGAAGTCAACATTGGGAATGGGTTGGTTTAAGTCTAAAGGCTGAAGATGTAGTTGTCCCCTGAAGGTTGTTCACTTGAATGTTGAGACTCAGAGTGAAGGCTTAAGGTAGTTGGGCTTGTGAGCTCATCAGGTTGAGCATGAGAAACCTCAGCACTGATCTTTGAAGTAATGGGAGTGGTTTGCTCCTTAGGGAAGTGGAGCTCCAGTATCCACTTCCTCCTGTATAGGTAAGTATATGAGGGCCTGCACAGACTCAATAACTTGTGCAGGGGTTCATTTGTGTTTTCTTTGGTAGGTGAGGGTGATTTGTGGTTGGTTTGGTGGTTGGGATGTAGAAGGTGTGGGTTCAACTCTAGCTTGTGTTGCTACGTTGTCACCTTGAGCAATGAGCTCTAACATTTTTCGGACAAGGGCTGTTTCTAGCCCTGAGAAGCCAATAGTTGGCTTCATCAAAATTTTAAAGACGCCAGGCTTCATCTGTCCTAATTTAAGAATATTACCTGATTCCCTCAACTATGAGTCCAGTTCACAGTTGAGAATGTATTGAACATATCTAGGAAACATGTAATACTCTAAGAGTCTAAGTTTGCAATCAAATTTTTATAAACAAATTAAGAGTACCTGAACTTGACTCCCTGAACCATTCCATGCACTATGAAGGAGAGATCTTCAGGAATCTAGTCCCACCCTCCATGCTTGTTGGACAAGCTGTGGATAACCAGATGAAGTAGGTACTTCCACTTAGGTGAGACCTTCCTTTTCCTGAAGGTCTTTACCGAGAAATCTCCTTCATAGCCCATCTGCTCAAAGGAATGATTAAAGCTTCTTTTGGGAAGAACACCTCACCTTCTTCATCACCCAGCTGAAGATGAGTGTTGATGATGGCCGAAGTGATGAAGACTATTCTCCCCTGTAATGTGGCAGACAGTGCCTTCTCCCCATCCATAATGACCTCTTGGCAGGTCTTCCAAATTCAAGCAGATATCCTCATAGAGAGGAGGATCAATGGTAAGGGAGGTGAAGTAGTTTGAAAAGCCAAGAATTGGCACACCTCTGAGAAATGTGGATCTTTCTCAGAGTTTAGCAGACAACCTGATTGTGTTGCCTGTGTAACTGCATAGAAAATCGAGGTCATTTCTTCTGTTAAGGTTGGCCATTTTGAGAAAGCTTGAAGGTGAAGGAAAGATGAACGAGGGTGGTTACAGAGACAAATATGGATTTTAGGTTTGGAGAGAAGATGAAAATGATAGAAAGAGGGGGCAACCGACAGGCTTTATGTGTGAAAACGAATTGAGACAAAGTTAATGAAAGAGGATAAACTTTGAAATCCGGAAGCCGGTCCCACCTCTAAAAAGTAGTTTGCTTTTTGCTCAAAAGGTGGTTTTCTTGGAACTCGAAAAGCTTCAGAAGGTAAATTGTCTTCGGAAGTTTTAACGAAAAAGCTTCCAAAGCCAAAATGACTTCGGGAGAATTTTCAAAAAGTTTTAGCAAATTTGCTTTGGAAGAGAATTTTAAAGTTGGATGCTTTGTTCAACAGAACAAGGCTTCCGAGAGTCAATTTCCTTCGGAAGAAAATGGTCCTTGAAAACATACAAGTGCCTAAGAGAGTTTTAAGATTCGGAAGATATTTCAGAAATTCTTCCGAAGGCAAATTTTACTTAGACAGTTGTTTGTCTTGAAGGTATATTTTCTTCTGAAGATAAAATCATATCTTTCGAAGGATCAAGATTTGTCAAAAATCTAACAAAACTTCTTCAAAACGTTTTTATCCATAGAAAACGTGAGCTTATGAAGGTGATAAGCTAGAGAGCTTAGGACACATAGATTTTAAGAAATAAAATGAATTAGTTTTAATAAAAAGCTACTCAAAGTTAATCATCCTAAGAGCTGATATAAGATACTTAAATCTCTCTTCATCAAAGGCTTTTGTAAACAGATCAGCATATTTTTCATTTGTGTTAACTTTAACTAGTTTAATTAATCCATTTTCTAAGTTATCTCTAATTAAATGATACCTGATATTTATGTGTTTTGTCCTTGAGTGCTGCACAGGATTCTCTGTGATAGAGATAGCACTGTTGTTGTCTATGTGAATGGGAGTCTCCTAGAATTTTAAGCGATAGTCAAGCATCCGATTTTGAATCCAAAGCACTTGAGCACAGTACTTTACAGTAACAATGTATTCAGCTTCAGTAATTGATGCAGAGACACAGGATTGTTTCTTGCATTGCCATGAGACAACCCTTCCACCAAGGAACTGACATCCCCCAGATGTAGACTTTGTAGTCATATTGCAATCACTATAATCACTATCTGTATATGCATAAAGATTAAAGTCGGAATTCTTGGGATACCAAAGACCAAGTGTTGAGGCACCTTTGAGGTATCTTAGAATTCTCTTGACATTGATGAGGTGAGACATCTTGGGGGTGGCTTGATATCTTGCACAAATACATGTGGAAAACATGATATTAGGCCAGCTAGTTTTAAGATACATAAGAGACCCAATCATAGCCCTATAGAGGTGTTTGTCCACACACTCCCCCTCAATATCAGGCCCAAGGGAGTGGTTTCTTGCTATGGGTGTCTTAGCAATCTTACAATCAGTCATGTTGAATCTTTTGAGTATGTCCTGAACATACTTTGACTGACTTATGAAGATTCCATCTTCAACTTGCTTTACTTGAATTCCTAGAAAGAAATTGAGTTCCCCCATGGCACTCATTTCAAATCTGTCTTTCATCACCTTCTCAAAGTCTTTGTAGAGCCTTGGATTAGTTGAACCAAAAATGATGTCATCTACATACACTTGCACTAGCAGTAAGTCATTTCCCTATCCTTTGATGAAGAAAGTTCCATCTATAGTACCCCTTCTGTATCCATGCTTGCAGAGATACTGAGATAGAGTCTCATACCACTTTCTTGGTGCCTGATGTAGCCTATAAGAGCTTTATCAAGTGTGTAGACATAGTCATGATGATCAGGATCTGCAAAGCCAGGTGGTTGTTTGACATACACCTCTTCATCAATCACCCCATAAGAAAAGCACACTTGACATCAAGTTGATAGACCTTGAAGTTCTTGGATGCAGCAAATGCCAAGAATATCCTAATAGCTTCTAGTCTTGCCACAGGAGCAAAGACATAAGTGTAGTCAATTCCTTCTTCTTGTGTGTATCCTTGAACAACTAGTCTAGCTTTGTTTTTGATGAAAACGCCTCTATCATCTTTCTTATTCCTAATACCCATTTGGTTCCTATAGTTGTCTTCCCATGAGGAAGAGGACATAGGTTCCAAACCTTCTGTCTTTTGAATTGAAGCAGCTCCTCTTGCATGGCTTCAATCCCACTTCCATCCTTCAGAGCCTCATCTACTTTCTTGGGCTCTATCTGGGACAAGAAGCAGAGTGAAGACAAACATTTGCTTCATGGGTTTGTCCTCTTGTTCTTACCCCATTGTCAACATCTCCAATGATGTTTATGGTAGGACAAGACTTGTGGATCCTTAGCTGAGGGATCACAGCAAGTTGCTAAGAGAGATCCAAATTAGAGAAATTTCGATCTGGCATTGATGCTTCTTCCGCCACTTCAACACACTTATCAAGAGAAACTTGATTCAATGAGTGTGTGACATCACGCAATATCAATAATATTCAAATAATGATTACCAAAACAGTCTTTAAAATAATCAAACACGAGTTAAACTTATCAAAGAACTTACAGGTTCTAAAGTTCAATCCCAACATAAGTCAAACACAAACGAAAACCTAATCACACAAAACCTATTACCCGAAGTAGATCACGAGAAGACTAGCCGCTTATTGTTCTTGAATGATCTTCAAAATCGTTATTGATTTGCATATCGGATGATTGGATGGTGTTAGAATGATGTAGAATGGTGAATTTCAGGTCTAGGAACTCCCCAAAAGTCATCTCAAATCGTCCTAGATCAAATAGGGTAAGTGGTTGGTGAAACCTAACAAAAACGCGATTTTATAGGTGTTCCACGGAGGCCCTCGCGTCGGCTACGCCATTCAGCGTAACCTACGCTGGGGCTTTCTGCTGTTTTTTTACTAATGCTGGCGTAGCCTACGGTGGCTACAGTAGGCTACGATAGGAATTTTTCTGCTGCCCTTTAAATCTTTGTTTCTTGACCCCTCCAATGCCTTGTTTCACTATGTAAGCTTCCAACTTGGTTACTTTACCTACAAAATCACTTCAAACTCCTAGTTAACCTATTCAACATAATCAAATGCATAAACACTAGGAATCAAACATAATTTTTAACATTTAAACCCTTAAATTACCATTCCAACACACTCACATCAGAGGGACTAAAGGTGGCATCTTACAAACTTAATTTCTTTTAAACACCCTACCCCCCATAACCGACCCCCATCCGAACTCCCTTTTAACCCTAATCTGGACCCTCTCTCGGTAGCCCCAAGATCTCCACTCGGCTCCTCGACAGCCTCCAAACCGGCAGCCTCCTCCTCAACTGTAAAGCAACCTTCCTCCTCCTCGCAACTCCCGGTTCGTAACGTCATATCTGGAGCAATTTTCTCAACCTCAAGCGTGACCTTGGATGACCAACACATCCCCGACGACTGCGAGTGAGATCATGCAGCCCGATGCGGTATGTTTTCCTTTCGATATTCATTTTGGTGTGTTACGGTTTCATCTTGGTTATGTTTGGTGTTGGGTTGGCCGAGGGTTTGTTTTATGTGGGTACAAGTTGTTGTACGTGTATTGTATATGCTTGTATGTGTTCTTATGTAGTAGTAGGTATGATTATATGTTTAGTTTATTGTGGGTGTTTTTGGATTGCGTATGTATATGCGCTATGGGGTGTTTAATCTTATGCATGACCGTATGTATGTTGTTGTTGTGCGGCGCATTCATATGCATATTGTGTGTGTATGTGTTCTGTGACTGAGAGTAGTTATGTGGGTGTGTTCCTCATGATTGTATGCATGGATGTATATGATTCTCTTGGTAATATTGCTCCTGCGGTTAGAGTTGTTTATGGTCCTTGTATGAGTGCGGTTGTCCTCAACTGTGAGTTTGAGGTGTTATGAGAGTGATTCTTGTATATGCTCTCATGTATATTTGTATGAATAATGTTTGTGTGTGTTTTCTTTGGTGAGTGTTTGTGTATGTTCGATGGTGTGTGTTTAGTGTGGGTCTTTGTGTGTGTAGTAGGTGTGCATGAATGTGTCGTATCAACTTGTAAATGGATGAGTGATTATGTATCATGATAATAATTCTTGTATGGGTATGTGTGATATATATAATATGTATATTATATGTGTCTTATGCCATGTGCAATTTATATATATATATATATATATATATATATATATATATATTGTGTGTGTGTGTGTGTGGTGTGTGTGTGTGTATGTGTGTGTCTGTATGTATGTATGTATGTATGTATGTATGTATGTATGTATGTATGTATGTATGTATGTATGTATGTATGTATGTATGTATGTATGTATATATACACTTGGTATATTATGTGTGTGTTGTATGGAAAATATGATGTGGGTGTTATTATAATAAAGCTTTACAATTAAAGTGTATAAAGAGCAACTATAGGTGTTGTCAAGCATACGTGAGAATATTTGAGCTTTGTACACGCGTGAGTTTGTGTATGGTCGTGCTTGCTTATAAATGGGATGATATCGATAACCGACACCGTAACCGAGACGTGAAACGCGAAACCATACAATTCTTGTATTAATATTTAATAATTAATATTAACTAAATATTAAATGGAATCTAGGCTAATCAGAACCATAATCATTAGCGCACGCTTTTACTCGTTGCTGTGTAATCAAGGTGAGTTTTCAGTCCCGCTTTACTCATACTCTTTTGGGGAAGAGAAACAAGTGCTCTGAACTGTATTTTCATTAGATCAGTATTATTGTAATTATCACTTTTTTATTAGTGTTATACGAACTTAAGTCCTCACTTTCGAACCGTTAATTTACGTATTATAGCGAGGTAATTATGAGTAGATCTACTGGGTTTGACAAACCCTACCCGCGCTAGTCGCGCTAGCACGACTGCATGTCAAACGGGTGTTTAATTAACCTAATTTCTATTGTTGTGGCTTGGCAACCACCACCGAGGCATTCATTTACATTGTCAGCTTCGGTTGAACTTCATACACTATGTAACTTGTTACGTAGACTAGCTATCTACTGATATTACTTTGTTTACTGGATCTGCCTTTGATAGTGTTGCTGCTTATGAAAACTTGTGAACTCACCAACCTTGTGTTGACACTTAGCATGTTTTATTCAGGTTCTTAAGGTGTGCACGGTTAGAATCACCTCATTATTGCATCATCACCATTTGGTTAAATGAACAATCAACATTTTTACAGATTACATTTAATTAGTTTGTGCGTGTTTGCGCCATTTGAATTATGAATGATTACAATTCCGCAAGTATTTTCATGATTTCGTTCTTAACTATGTTTTTGGGAATTTCTATAATTTATGAGTACTTATGTTTTGTAATTAATGTGTCATTTGGTGTAACTATGGGCTGAGATCCTGGTATGTCACGTGCCTAACGGTAATATCCCGTTTGTGGGAATTTAGGGTATGACACATAGGTTTACCAGTTGCAACCACAACTGTTGAAAGAAACTATTCTAAACTGAAGATAGCAATACAGATTTATAGAATCGAATGTGGGAGGAATATTTGAACAATGCTCTAGTATGTACGGTGGAAAGGGAACGTTTAACGAAGTAACAGATGAGGATGTAATGCTTTGTTTTCAAACTATGAAAAACAGAAGAGGAAAATTCTAAGATCTATTAGTTATTTGTTTAACTTACTTTATTATCGTTTTTTTTCTTTTATTTATATAAATGTATGGCAAAAAGAATTTTTTTACATTACCCATGAGCTTGTATTCTAGATCCGCTACTGAAGACAATGATATCAACTTTTAAACTTTTATTTTTTTCAAAAAAATCTACATTTCAAAAGAAATCGTTTTAAAAAAATTCATTTTTTAAAATTTTCTTATTATAACTTCCAATTTAATTATTTTTAGTTTATAAAAAATTAATTTTTAAATACACTAATTTAAAATATTTATTTTTATAAAGTTTGATGTTTAAAAAAATTTCTTGTTTTATAAAAATATTTGTTTAAAAATAACAATATCAAAAGGTTTCTTTCTTAGTTTATTAAAAACTCTATTTAATCTAAAAAGGAGTCAAATAATATTATTAATAATTAATATAATTATTTAACAAAATAGAGAAATAAGAAAGCTTTATTGAGAAGGAATGTGGTGCTGGCGCGTGTATCTTTGTAGTTAATGTTATGGACTTATGGGAGAGGATATGCTATAAAGTCTATATTTCCTAAAAAGGGTGAGAAGTAATTCTGGCCATTGGATCAACTCATTAAAATAGATCAATGGTTCAAAAAAAACGCAGTGGCAAACATGAAAATAAGTAGAAAACTGCTAACAGGTGGAGGGGTAAAAAGTAATTTGAGACAAGAAACCGTCACTACCACTTCCTCATCATCCTTTCAATTTCATAAACTTTAGATGAACCATCTCCGACGAAAACCTCAATCGTAACCATGGATTCCGACCAACAAGCATTACCGACGAAAACGTCTTTCACCGTCCATTGAACGTTCGGCAATTTCAAAAACAACAAGCATTAACTCAGAAAACACTTCGCATAACTCCAATCGAAGAGCAAGCACAGACTGTAAACCTAATCAAGCATTATTGTGTCAAAGTATAACTATGCACTATGTCATGATTGAGGGGTTAACTAAAGCATGATTGTGTCAAATTTATCTTTGTGCTTGGTACGTGTGAATGAAAACTGCTAATATGTCTTTGGGACGTTCATTGTGTCAAATCTATCTTTGTGAAGGTTCATTGTGTCATGATTGGGGATTCATTGTGTCATGGTTGGGGATTCATTATGTCATGATTGGGGATTCATTGTGTCATGAAAACTGCTAATAATGTGTCTTTATGAAGGTTCATTGTGTCATGATTGGGGATTCATTGTGTCATGGTTTGGGAATTCATGTGTCATGATTGGGGGGGTTTCAACCGAGCATGATTGGGTCAAAATCTATCTTTGTGTCATGTCTTTGTGAAGGTTCATTATGTTATGATTGGGGATTCATTGTGTCATGGTTGGGGATTCATTGTGTCATGATTGAGGATTCATTGTGTCATGAAACTGCTAATATGTGTCTTTGTGAAGGTTCATTGTGTCATGATTGGGGATTCATTATGTCATGGTTAGGGATTCATTGTGTCATGATTGGGATTCATTGTGTAATGGAAACTACTAATAATGTGTTTTTGTGAAGGTCCAGACGTAAAAGAAAAAGTGAAAGAATAGCAAAGAAGTATTTCACTAAATACAAAAATGAGAAGTTAAACCTCTTAATCATTGATAGTCCTGAAGATGATTTTGAAAGTTAGTGTCTACCACAACTCTTATATTAAAGCTTACTTTCTTTACTAAGTTATATGATATGTTGTCTCATTTATTGTTTTGTAGATGAGACTAATGTGGAAGATAGCATGTTGTTAAAAGATTTTATGGTGAATATTTGGGACAAAAAACAATTTGAAAGAGAAAAAGGGTTAAGCAAGAGAATACCGACAACTGATCCTGTAAGAAAGACCAACGAATCAAGGTTGCTAAAGACACAACAAAAGCGAGTTTTATCCGTACAATGGACAAAAAAGTAACTTGATATGTTCACTCAACAACATCATCAGTTTTCTGGGAGAATTAATAAAAAAACAGAAAAAGGTTGTTAAAGCAATAGGGTTTGGACCAGTTCTACTCTTAAACTTACACACCATTCAACCTCTTTTGGATATTGGCTTTTGAAAAACTATGATGCCAAAACATGTATATTCAACAACGGCACTCATCAATTTCAAGTAACACCAGATTTAATCCATGAAGTATTTGGATTACCTATTGGTGGTGTTAAAGTGGATGAACAAGCTAAGCCACAATGCTAATGATCCAGTAGTAAAAGAGTGGAGAAGTCAATTTGGAGAATCTAGGAGAATCTTCATCAGGAATTTTGTTAAGCATGTATCTGATAGAAAAAATAACACAAGCAGAACTTTCCAACTAAATTTTTTGCTTATTTTTTTCACTGTGATGGGAGAGGCTATGAAAAGCAACACAGTGAACCAAAGATTTTTACCGTCATTAACAAAAGAAACCCAATTCAGGACGTGGATTGGTTGTGATTACATATTCAACTGCTTGAACAAGCAGAAACAATATGGGAGGCTGATGAAAAGGACTTATTCTGTGGTCCTCTTCTGGTGCTTGCGGTAAGAGTATTGTCTCTAAAATTAATATTACGCAATGGAATATGACACAATGAATATGACATAATTACCGTTATTATTAATTACAAATTTTATATGCTTATGAAATTAAGAATGTGAAGAGTACATCTTCAATAAGCCTTGATGTGTTGATTATGAAATGTTTTTGGATATTGAAACAAGACTTGATGACACAATGCCTGTGGAAGACACAATGCCTGCAAAATACACAATGCCTGCAAAACACAATGGCAGTGAAAAAAGAAAACTCAAAGGAAGGAGAAACCAAGCCTGAAAGTCAAATCAAGAAAAACAATGATAAGGATGTTGGAACCCTTCAAAACAAAAGTATATATTTAATTATGACACAATGATCATTGTATCATTATGTCAAATCCTATTGTGTCAAATCCTATTGTGTCATTCTATTTAAACACTGTGTCATAATAATTTATATTAATTTTGTTTTGATTAGGAGTGGAACAAGTAAGGGGGATGATGTTGGACAAATGTTGAGGATATGATGGTTGAAACAGGAGAGGTATGAAGTTTAATTATGATAATACGCTTTCAATAATTTACTTGAAAGATCATCAACAGTTATGTTTATACAACAGGAAAGGGTAAAAGCGATTGAAAAGGAGCTCGAGATGTTTGATGACCATGCATTATGGGTAATGTCATTCTTAGAGAAGTCAATCAAAGATTTCCCTGGAAGCACAACAATTCAAAAAAACAAAAAGAATAGGATTGTTGGTGAACTCATATAAAGCAAATTAATGATGACACAATCGAAGTTGAAGATGTAGGAGCTGGAGAGGCAGTTGGAGCTGGAGAGGTAGTTGGAGCTGGAGAGGTAGTTGGAGCTGGAGAGGTAGTTTAGCTGGAGAGTTAGGAGGTTTAGAGATAGGAGCTTGTGTAGAACGGAATGAGAAAGTTGTTGCAATGTAAGCGAAGGGAAGGAAAAGAATTGAATGACACAGTGGTAACCGATGACACAGTGATAGTGAATGACATAATGGGAAAGGATGACATAATGCAAACCGAAGAACAAACAACCATTGACATATTGAGAATTGTTACAAATTTGAATACAGAGATTAGACACAATGAGAGTGACACATTGGGAATTGCAGATGATATAGTGAATGAAGTTGGGCCAACATTTGAAAATGTCACAAAAAAACAGAATCAAGTGTTGTTCTTTACAATGACTTTGATGCACCAGCTTTGAATTAATAGATAAACTGACTCCAATACAAGAAGATGAAAATGTGATAATGTTAACAAAGAATGCGAGGTGGCAAAAAAAATTGATGATGTTAACAAAAAGTTGGATGATGACTTTGATAGACCAAACTTTTGTTTATTGACTCCAACACAAGAAGAAGATAATGTTGATGCTATTAGTAAGAAGGTAGATGTGGGAAAGGAAAATGATGATGTTCTTAAGAAGTTGGTGGTTAGTAAAGAGTTGGAAGTGCCAAATAGGAGTTGGAGGATGCTACTGTGCATTGTTGGGTCATTATAAGGCTGGTGCAACCAAAACCACTTCACATAGTCATTTTGATGCTACATACAAAGGCTTCCGAAGCTAAGTATGAGATCTTCCGAAGTCTGAAGACAACAGCTGAAGGCAACAGCTGAAGTCAACAGCTGAAGACACAGCTGAAGTCAACAGCTGAAGACTATCTTCCGAAGACAAAGTCTGGAGGAAAGAGCTGAAGACAAAGTCTGAAGAACACTTCCGAAGACAAAGTCTGAAGGAAAGAGCTGAAGACAAAGTCTGAAGAACACTTCCGAAGACAAAGTCTGAAGGAAAGAGCTGAAGACAAAGTCTGAAGAAAGAGCTGAAGACAAAGTCTACTTCCGAAGACAAAGAAGACTCCAAGTCTCGGAAGAAGCAGTCTTCCGAAGTATAAGTGGCTTCGGAAGAAGTTATTCTTCCGAAGAGATTTATCCTTCGGAAGACATTGCTATGTCCAGTAGACATAAGTATGGTCTCTGACAAACCACTGCAGACTTCTGATATAGCATGGCTTCTTCCTAAAGAACCATGTTGTTGACCATACTTTATTCTACTGTTCACCTTTTTATGATAGTACATGTTACCAACTTTAGTTGGTGACAAAAGGTAAGTCAGGGACATGCCTGACTACCAAATCTTAGATAAAATGTCTAAGATACCTTAACCTATAGTCTTGAAGTATAGATGTTTGGTTAGAGGTTTCCCAGCTGGTATCAAAGTATATCCGGCTGTAGGTAGTATTATATATGTATTCTCATTATAACTCATTAGGAACACACAGACAGAGTGATAGATTGAGCAAGTGAGCTTGAGCTTGTAAGAGTCTTTGTAATCCCTTGAGTTGAGAATCAATATATAAAGTACCTTGAAAATTTAACTGCTGTCTTCATTGTTACTTGTTATATTATGATCAACTCTTATTAGACTCTTCCTGAGTGTTGTTCAGGTGAGTTTGAGAGAAAAACCATTGGTTGAGTGACCCAAACCGATCCTGCAATTGGTATCAGAGCTTCCAGGCTCTTGATTGTGAGATCTTACTATCCAAATCACCTTGTTTTTCACTCCTCCCTACAAACCACTCACTCAAATGGCCGCTCTCTCTAAAGCTGATATGGAAACCGGTACCATGACCAAGTCCCCACTGATCACCCCTGAAGACTTTGACATGGTGCACAAGAATGGAAGGCTTCATCAAGTGTCAAATTCAAGGATGTAGGACTCTATGTTAATGGTCCTTTCATACCAAGCACTACTTCTGCTACTGGTAATCGCATCATTCCAAAAGATGTTGATGATTACTCAGAAGAAGATAGAAAAAGAATAGAGCTAGATCAAAGGGCTATGACTTCTCTTCAAACTGCTCTTCCAAACTCCATCTACAAAGGCTTCAAGAAGTGCAAAACAGCCAAAGATTTATGGGATGCATTGAAGCTTATGTATGAAAGATCCAAGGAAACCAAAGAGAACAAGAAGGATCTCTTGAAGCAGCAGTTTGAGAATTTCACTTTCAAGGCTGGTGAGACCTTGATTCAACAATACTTCAGGTATGTTGAGATAGTAGATACTCTGATGGATATTGGAGTACCTCTTGAGAATAGAGACATAGTTAGGAAGTTCATGTCTTCCCTTCCTAAACTATGGACACACTATTGTGTTGTAATCAAGAGAACTTCGAACCTTAAGACTCTTTCTCTCACAGAGTTGTATGGTATCCTAAGTGCATTCCAGATGGAGATGAACATGCAGAACTCCTCTGGTAACTCCAATAACCAACTGAGTTCAGCCCTTCATGTGGTTGAAAGGGAATTCACAGAACCACAACATCAGTTGCTGTGTTACCCGACAACTCATATAGTGGACCCTACATTACTCTACCTGAGACTCCAAAGTCTCAAAAGGTTCAACACAACTTCTTTCAGGATAGTTGTGCCTTTGTCTCTGGAAGTGGACACTCTGGTGATTTTCAATATTGCTTTGATGACCTTGAGTGCTTCAGTCCAGATGATGTAGAATATGTGGACATTGTCCAATAGATGGCTCTTTTAACTTACAGAGTGAAGAAGTTCTTCAAGAGAACTGGAAGGCAATTCCCTCAAAACCCAGTCAACAGCAAGTTTGGGTTTGACAAGAGCAAAGCAAAGTGTTACAACTGCAACCAACTAGGTCATTTGCTAGGGAATGTAAGGCTCCCAAGAACAACCCGGGAACCCCACAGGCCTCACACATCCCTCAACCTCAAAACATGAAGAAAAGTCAACTGAAACAGCTGCAATAGCTCAAGAAGTTGACTGGAGCTTCATGGTACAGGATGTGACTCCCGCTCAAGCACTCATGGCCGGAACAGATGATGATCAGGTATATGAACATCTTTGTACTGCTACCTGTATTGCTAAAGTTAAACTCTATAAGATTACAATACGGAAATCAGATATGATGTGAGTCTTTAAATATCTTAAAATCTGATTTTAAAAGAGTTGAATCTGACTATCAAAGAAAATTGAGGAGTTAGAGAAAACTGTGTCTCTTTTAAAACATGAAAAGACCAACTACAAGACTCAAATTAAAGATCTGATATCCAAACTGTCTGAAGTTCAAGCCCAGTTGGTCACTGCTGAGGCTCAGGCCAGGAAGCAAGCTATTGCTGAGCAAAACTTCCAAGCTATTCTTGCATCATCCTCTCATTCCAAAATGTTTTATCAAAACAAAGAAGGGTTGGGAACCAATGAAATAGCTCCACCACACTCTTATGAGTCTATTAGACTACCTAGATGTGGTACTGAAGAGCAAGAGGTTCCAACTGCTGACCCTTCTCCATTGGAACTAGAGGATGAGGCAAAAAATAGTGGCCACCACAGGGGAGAAACAGGAAGATACACTCATCTCCCCTGTGAAGACCAAATCCTAACCACCAAGGCAAGAAGAATCAGAGCTAAAGCTGCAAGAAGGACTGCCAAGAAGGTTGCAGAGTCCAAGCTGAAGATTGACCCAAAGCAAAAGGGTGTCTTCATCTCTATCGGATTCCAAGTGGTAGGTGCTTCTGATTCAGGAAAGGAGTGTAATACCAGCACTCCTGTCCTACCAAAGGATCAGAAGTTGAAAGGAAAAGTTGCTGATGAAGAGAAGAAATCCAAGAAGCAGCAACCTGTAAATTCCCAAAAGACTAACATTGCATGCATAATGTGTGGTCTGCACAACCACATGGCTAAGGATTGTTATTACAATCCAGCAAGCACACATTATGCAAATAATGTTAGAAAAGAAGTCAGGGAAGGTTTCTCATTGGACCATTTCAAACGGTCCAAATGATGAAAAGGGAAAGTTGGTCTCGGAAGCCAAGTTGCTTTTGGAAGAAAGTACTTCTTCCGAAGGGAAAATGGCTTCGGAAGCCAAAGCTTCTAAGGTTCGGAAGAACAAGAAAGCTCCCTTGAAACCATCCCAGAAGAAGACTGCTTCGGAAGAAAAGGTGGTGAAGGCTTCTTCCGAAAAGAAAGAAGCTTCGGAAGAAGACCATGCTGCAAAAGCTTCAACAAGCTCATCCTCAAAGATCACCAAGGGATGGATTGGAAGAAGAAAAGATGCTGCAGCCCAAACCTCTTCTTCAACGACCTCTATTGAACCCCAATGCATATCTTTTGGTTCAATTATGTCATTATCTTGGAAGAGCCAAGACCAGCAAGGCTTGGGCTTCCAAACAAAAGTAACCATCTCATCTTATGTGCAGGGACATCCATTTGACAAGAACAACAATGTCTGGATTGTAGATAGTGGATGCTCCAGGCATATGACAGGGAATAGATCTCTCCTTCAACAATTCTAGAACTTTGATGGAGGGCCTGTGTAACAACCCCTCCTCGACCCTTACGAAAGATGTGGAATATTTCTAAGTTATACGCATGAACAGTGCTCATGAGCCTAAACAGTGCTCATGAGTCTGAACAGTGCTCATGTGTCTAGGAGTTTGCCGGAAAATGACTAAGTACTAATACGCCTGAACAGGACTCATGAGCCTGAACAGTGCTTATAAGCTTGGAAAAATGCCCCCGCGACTAAGTCCTGGTCGTTTCGGCAGCACTAATACGACCGCACAGTGGTCATGAGTCTGAACAGTTGTCTTACGCCTGCACAGTGTCTTACGCCCAAACAGTGGTTATACGCCCAAACAGTTGTTATACGCCTAGAATTTTTCCTGTATTTTCGTGTATATATTTAACTCCTGATTATTTTTCCACACTTATTTTATATCTATATGAATATTTAACAATGTGGAAACTTATTTCTGTATAGAAATATCTATTGCACAATTATTTGAGGCAATTTCGGACATATATAATATAATATATATGCTTTCAACACTTAGACATATTCGAATGTGGTGTGCCCATGCACACCCACGGCTTAACATAATAACAATAATAATATAATGATAATAGAATACAAACAAAATCAGCTTTCTTGCATGGCCACCCATTTTGACCAACCGTGAGGGTTGTAGAACTCACCCCAAAACCAAGATCACACTCCACTTCTCTATACATGCAAAACCCCGATTGAATTCTTATATCTCCATATCTCTCGGATTCTCTCTACTCTCTCTTTTTCTTTCTTTCAACCGAAAACACAAACACATTTCTCATCCTACATTTTCGAGTACATCCTGAAGAACCGGAGGATTCCAACCGTGTTCGAAGTCCAGTCGCTCATTTTCTAGTCCCCTCGCTTGTTCCTGTATTTTCGTGTATATATTAACTCCTAATTATTTTTCCACACTTATTTTATATCTATTATGAATATTTAACAATGTGGAAACTTATTTCTGTATAGAAAATATCTATTGCACAATTATTTGAGGCAATTTCGGACATATATAAATATATATACATGCTTTCAACACTTAGACATATTCGAATGTGGTGTGCCCATGCACACCCACGGCTTAACATAATAACAATAATAATAATAATGATAATAGAATACAAACAAAATAAATCAGCTTTCTTGCATGGCCACCCATTTTGACCAACCGTGAGGGTTATAGACCCCAAAAACCAAGATCACACTCCACTTCTCTATACATGCAAAACTCCGATTGAATTCTTATATCTCCATATCTCTCGGATTCTCTCTACTCTCTCTTTTTCTTTCTTTCAACCGAAAACACAAACACACATTTCTCATCCTGCATTTTCGAGTACATCCTGAAGAACCAGAGGAGTTCCAACCGTGTTCGAAGTCCAGTCGCTCATTTCTAGTCCCCTCGCTTGTTCTTGTATCACAAAAGTAAGTTTTATCTAACTTCTACCAATTACATCTCAACATATTCATAGCCAACTTGCTTCAAACACTACTCTCTTTGTTCTAACAGAAAGTTTTCTGCTTGAACCTCGTCTTCGCGGGACTCACACTCCACACAAGGTATTATCCCATAACCGTGAGTCTAGAGGTAGTTATACAAGGATTTTACCTTGTAAACCCTCGTTTATGCTTTCTAGCTACGTTTAACCCGCACGAATCTATAACCGTAGCTAATGTTCTATTCAAAACAATGAAGCAAATTCAAAACAATGAAGCAAACACCCAAATACATACATATAATTTCTGGAATTAAGGTTATAAATGATATAATAGTGATTGGGAGGTAAAAATATGATAATTACACTAATGGAAAATGGTGCTAAACACCCGATTAGGACTATGTTTATGTGAGACCAAGACTTAAGGCAGAAATTTCAGTAAGTTTAGGACTTAGAATGCTTGAAAAATATGATTTTGTTGGCTGGGAAAATTTAGTAAGAGATGGTATGTCTATGATACATTAGTTCGGTGACCCGAAATATGGAATAACCCAAGAAATGAGCCGTAACATGAACAACTTAGAATCTAAGAATTTTTTAGGCCTTAGAATAATTATTTTAGAAATATAAATCGAATTTGGTGAATTTTTGGGTTAATATGTAATTTTTATGATTAATCAACAAAGTAGAATTACCCGATAACTAGAAATTGTGTTTTAAATATCACCAAGTAGAATCTGAGATTTTTGGCTTTTAATAGACTCAAATAGGCTATGAAATCTTAAAATATAATAGGGGTCAAAAATGGTAAAAAGACAAACTTTGGGGTAGAAAATGTCAATTCTGAAACTTGAGGGGCCAAAAGCGTAAATTCTGCATTTTTGTAGAATTTCAGCAACTTTATGACCAGAAACTAATATGAGGCCCATTCATATGATAATAGACTTATAAGGACCATAAGACTGAAGTACACGCGCTAAAACCTTAACCTTCCTAAAAAGGAAACTTTTGACACGAACATCTAAGAAACAAAGGCATGAACGTCCTCACTATAATTGACACTAAATTATGTTCCTAATAATTTAGGAATCTATAGCTTATTGGTTGAATTAT
Organism: Flaveria linearis; assembly: GCA_024085815.1. NCBI lineage: Eukaryota > Viridiplantae > Streptophyta > Magnoliopsida > Asterales > Asteraceae > Flaveria > Flaveria linearis. Next base: position 29,924,880 of record CM044009.1, on the reverse strand, counting down.
GATTTTAGGGTGCTAAGACTTGAAACCATCTGTTTGTGGAACCTGACTGATATCAAGGTGAGTTCTCGTGTCCCCTTTTTACTTACTGCTTTGGGGATGAAGCATGCTCTATTTTTATTTTAAAACTGAAACTATATTTTGTGATACTATATAATGCTTTTGTTGTGGACTTTGTTGATACCTGTTGATACATGAATCACAATCATTAATTCTTTCGGTGAACCGCTTGTTTATATGGATAGATCTATTGGGGAATCCCCCACACACAGTGGCTCCCGTTACAGGGAGGTACCCCACTGAAGATCCGAAAGGGTCGTTGTGGCATGTGACAGGTTTTTGTAAGAAACAAATGTGGACCTTACTGGCAGGTACGGTCCACTACTATGGGGCTCAGATTCTCCCTGCGGGGTTAACCGGTACAACATAACTTTAGAAGAGGCAAGCCGGGACTGAGTGCAGGGTTGGTTGTGATCCCACAACATCTATACTAGATATAATACTTTGATATACGAACTTTATGGGTCTCTTTATTTACTGAAAAAAGCCACTTGAACTCACCAACTTTTTAGTTGACCCTATTTCTTTTGAGCATGTTTCAGGTAACATTTGATGGAAGCCTAGCTTGTTTGGAAGATGCTTGGACGACCTAGTACCCTGACCTCATGGCATTATAAGCTCTGCTTAGAAAATTTGAATAAATTTTAATGAATGATATTCTAATTTTGTACTTTTGACATGAAGCAATGGATGTAACCTGGCTAAGCCATTTAATCCCGGATTTCATTTTAATTATTATAATGCCATGTGATTATCTCTACTTGTGCGCTCTTATGATGGTCTGCTTCCGCTACCACATTGTTGCTAGTCTGCGACGTCCCACCCTCCTTGGGCCCGGGGTGTGACAGCCTGTCCGATTTGGAGGTGAGACCGAGGATATATTTCAGGCAGAGGAAATATATCCAATGGCAGAATAAACATTGACAAAGTTCACTTTGTCAAACAGCTTGAACACAATCTGTTAAGTGTTTCTTAGTTCTATGATCAAAAGCATCAAATGCTTTTCACAGAACATGAGTGCATTATCCTCAAACCAGGGATGACAATTCCTCCGGAATTGGTGCTTCTTAGATCTCCCAGGAAAGGGGATATGTACAAGCTAGATATGAACAATGCTTCTTCTATGGGTGAAGTATCATGCTTTCTTTCCAAAGCTGATAGTGATGAGTCAACACTATGGCATAAACGTATGTGTCATGTAAATTTTAAGACAATGAATAAATTGGCTAAAAATAACTTGGTACATGGTTTGCCTAAAAAGGAATTTTTCTGCAAAGATAACTGTGTTGCATGCCTGAAAGGGAAACAACACAGGACATCTCATAAGTCCAAATGTGTTAACTCTATCACTACTCCATTACACTTATTGTACATGGATCTCTTTGGTCCCACAAGTGTAATGAGCATTGGAAGAAAATCATACTGCCTTGTGATTGTTGATGATTTTACAAGATTTACATGGGTATTCTTTTTAAGAAGTGAAGATGAAACTGCTGAAACGTTAAAATCTTTTATTGTTAAAATAGAATATCAAATTGATCACAAGGTTAAGATCATTAGAAGTGATCAAGGGACTGAGTTTAAGAACTTTGTTCTTGACTCATCCTGTGACTCAAAAGGGATTGCCATACAATATAGTGCTCCCAGAACTCCTCAACAAAATAGTGTTGCTGAGAGGAGGAACAAGACACTTATTGAGGCTGCTCGAACCATGTTAGCTGATTCAAACTACCTCTAACATTCTGGGCAGAGGCAGTTAGCACTGCATGCTATGTACAGAACAGGGTTCTTGTAGTTAAGCCCCATGGAAAAACCCCTTACGAATTATGGAACAAGAGGCCACCGTTCATTGGCTTTCTAAGGTCCTTTGGCTGTAGGTGTACCATACTTAACACAAAAGACAACTTAGCAAAGTTTGCTGAGAAGTCAAATGATGCTATCTTTGTTGGATACTCTTTTAGCTCCAAAGCTTATAGGATATACAACATTAAGAATCAACAATTTGAGGACTCATCCAATATAGTTGTAAATGAGCACACTCCTTGTGTTAGGGGGAATGGACCTGATTATATTTTTGACTTAGAATTGTTTCCAAACTATTCAAAACCATCTTGTGAGAATGTTTCAGATGGAACAGGTGCTCAAGGTAATGCTGATGATGATGCTAATCAACTGTTTGAGCTACCCAAACCTCTTCCAAATTCTCCAAGAGCTGATAGACAAGAAGCTTCAACCATTCACAGATCTGATAGTGTAACTATCTCAAGGAATAATGAAGCTTCAACAAGTGAATCACTTGATGAACCTCAAAGCTCCTCAGGTGATCCATTACAACACCAGGTTGAAAGAAGTAGTATTCTGAAGGAACAGGCAACTGTTAATACTACTTCATGGCCAACCATTGATGATGTTTCTCAGTCATTCAATCAGTCCTCATTAAATGACTTTGAAACAGCAGCTGGACAGAGTAACCCAGTTCCTGATCAGAATACGTCTAACCTGGACCTATCTCTGCAACTGGAAGTGATTCCTCGACTTAGGATTCACAATACTCATCCAACTGAAAACATCATAGGAATGTCTCTGAAGGTGTGAGAACAAGAGGGCAAACTCATCATGGGAATGTCTGGTTGTACTCATGCTTCTTATCTCAGATGGAACCCAAGAAGGTGGAAGATGCCTTGAGAGATAGTAGTTGGGTTGAATCGATGCAGGAGGAGCTGCTTCAATTCAGAAGACAAAAGGTCTGGAATCTATGCCCACTACCTTCTGGTCAAGTACCCATAGGCACTAAATGGGTATTCAGAAACAAGAAAGATGATAGAGGCTTGATTATCAAGAACAAGGCAAGATTAGTAGTTCAAGTATACATCCAAGAGGAAGGAATCGATTATACTGATGTCTTTGCACCAGTTGCAAGACTTGAGGCAGTTAGGATCTTCCTTGCTTATGCTGCATCCAAGAACTTCACTGTCTACCAACTTGATGTCAAGTGTGCTATTCTATATGGGGATATAGATAAGGAAGTCTATGTATGCCAACTTCCAGGATTTGAAGACCCACAGCACCCCAACTATATGTGCAAACTGGACAAAGCTCTATATGGGCTACACCAAGCACCTAGGCTGTGGTATGAGACCTTGTCTCAGTTTCTCCTGAAGAATGGCTACACCAGAGGTACTATTGATAAGACTCTCTTTATCAGGAAGACTGGAGAAGACATTTTGCTTGTTCAAGTCTATGTTGATGACATCATATTTGGTGCTTCAAATGACCAAATTTGTAAGGACTTTGAGAGCATTATGAAGCAGAAGTTTGAGATGAGTTCCATGGGAAAAATAGACTTTTTCCTTGGAATTCACGTAAAGCAAATGAAGGAAGGATTCTTCATCAATCAATCCAAGTATGTCTCAGACATCTTAGAAAGATTTGAGATGAAGGACTGTAAACCAGCCAAGACACCCATACCCAGAAACCATAATCTCTGCCCTGACCTTGAGGGGGAGGATACTGATCAACATCAGTATAAACCATTATTGGTTCTCTGATGTATCTCACTGCTACTAGACCTGATATCATGTTTGCCACATGCATTTGTGCAAGATATCAGGCTGCTCCAAAGGTGTCTCACCTAGCTGCTGCAAAGAGAATCCTCAGATACCTCAAAGGAGCACCTAAACTAGGTCTCTGGTATCCAAGAAATAGTGACTTCAATCTCTATGGATACTCTGACAGTGACTATGGTGGCTGCAATATTGACAAGAAATCAACATCAGGAGGATGTCAATTTCTTGGTGGAAGGATTATCTCATGGCAATGCAAGAAACAATCCTGTGTCTCTACATCAACTGCTAAAGCTGAATACATTGCTGCTGCTAGCTGCTGTGCTCAACTGCTATGGATTCAAATCAGATGTTGGACTATGGATTCAACTTCATGACTACTCCTATCGATATTGACAACAACAGTGAAATCTCCATTACTGAAAATCCAGTGAAGCACTCCAAGACAAAGCACATTGATTCAGGTATCATTTCATTAGAGATATTCATGAGAAAAATCTGATAAAGTTAATCAAAGTTGACTCAAATGAACAATATGCTGATTTGTTCACAAAGCTTTGATGAACAAAGATTTAAGTATCTCATATCAGCTATTGGGATGATAAACATTGATTAAACAACCTCTTTTGAAAACTTTTTAATGTGTAATGTCTTGTGTCAATACAATTTAAGCCCTGTTACAAAAGATCTTTTTATATTCCAAGTGTAAATTCCTTCCGAAGAGGAATTAACTCTCGGAAGATATTCTTAAATATCTTCCGAAGCCAAATTCCTCAATGGAAATTTTCTTCTCGGAAGTTTTTAGTCTCGGAAGAAGCGGTTGATTTTGCATCAGATCTACTTCCGAAGCTCATAAACTCTTCATTTGGAAAGCAATTTTTACCTTCGGAAGCAATGCCTTGCTTCGGAAGAGAAGATTGCCTTCGGAAGATAATTACCTTCGGAAATGTTTTATATTCGAAAATAGAGATTTTACTGTGTAACGGATATCTTTTGGGCCCCACTCTGTAAAAGGTAAATATTTGCTAATAATGGTCAGATTATTTAAAATTATCCCTTGCCACCACTGTCATTTCACAGCCGAAACCGCCATAACCACCCACAGTTACCCCCAACAGTTACCCTATTACTGCCTTTACCATAATTCATCCTATTTAAATAATCCAGACTGTTCAATTTCATCTTCTTTTACTGATTTACTGCCCTAAACATCTCCTTCACTGTCAATCCTAAAACTCACCTAAATTCAAGCTTATTTTTCTTACAATGGCGCTAAACCCTCAGCACAACCAGGTCGCATTACTTGATTCATCAAGAGATGCTGACTTCACCTAAATCATCATCTTTCTTTCTGAATAAACCTACTTCAAGGCGCTCACTGTTAACCCCACCATTTACTCCAACCACATGACTGAATTCTGGAGTAATGGTCAAGCTGAAATCCTAAATGGGGTGCGCGTCCTAAGAACCCGCATTTGTGGACAAGAGTTGATCATTAGTGAACAACTCATCAGGGAGCATCTCGAGCTTCATGATGATGGAGCTCCTACTGAGTTCCCCAAAGAAGACTTGGATGGCACCTACATCCTTATAGGATATGGTGGAGATGTGAGCAGGTCAACCGTCTACAAGTTCAACTTCTCATATCATTGGAAGTTCCTTCTGCACATTGTCCTTCACTGCTTATCCAACAAGTCTGGGGGATGGGATCAAATCCCTTACGAACTAGGATGCCTAGTTCACGGGTTGGTGAGAGGCATGCACTTCAACTACCCAAGGTTTGTGTTGACCAACTTAATCGGGAATCTTCAAAGGAACACATTCTTCATGTATCCCTGATACATTCAACACATCATCAACTGCGAGTTGGAACAGAGCAAGCTTGTCTGTGCAGCTGCTCTAACTGTTCCTCAATTGCGGCCTACCATCTTCAAAACTTTGAAGAAGGTGTCCATCAACTTTACTGGAAGGTATACTCCTTTACCTCCACAGATGATTGAGCGCATAGCTCCTGGTGACATCCCTGTTGACCCCACAGGTGATGAACCCACACCAGCAACCCTCACAACACATGCCCCAATACCTTCTCCACCCATCAAAATTACATATCAGAGACGCCCCAAACGAAACCTTGTTCAATCTACTCTGATTGAACAAGCTCCTCCAGTTCAAACCAAAAGGGCTAGAGTGGAATCATGGGCTCCCACTCAGTCCGAGGTCACACCAACCTTCTCCTTTGACCTCAATTTGGGTTTTGAGCCTCCTCAGTCTCAAAACCAAGAGCCCGAACCTCAAGCCTTTAGCCCACAGGGTGAGTCTTTACACTCCCCTATGCAGCCAACAAGGGACAGCCCCACAAGAGGCTCAATGCCTGTAGACATTGATCTAGGTCCCGGGTCAGTAGGTTTAACCTCTTTATCCTTCACTGACCTATTACTCCGAACTGATGAAGTGATAACATCTCTCCATGGCCATGAAGTTGATCTACAACACCCTCACAAAGATCAACAGAGCCAAGAGAGATCCCTTATCTCTAGCCCCCATCAGCAGCCAACTACTGAGGTGAGTCCCACTGATGTGGAGGGGACTCATGTAGGCTCAGCTGCCACTACTCAGAGTCTCTCATTGAGCTCTCAGGATAGTGGTAACATCAATCAAACTGAGTCTATGGCAATTTGCCCATTAACATCTCTGAAAGAGATGAATTTGAGCAAAGGTATCCAGGGTGCCAAGAAGCCACATCTGGTGGTGAGACTGAACATACTAGGTATGTTATCTCATCTCCCTGTGATTCTTCACATGAAGATGAGGGAAGTATGCAACTCACTCTTCAGTACTTGATCTCTAAGGTCTCAAACCTTGAATCTCAGGTGAGGATCTTAGAGACAAGGACAGCCACTCAGCAACTTGAGATTGGCAATGTCAAGGCTCAACTAGCTGAGAAACAGACGGAGAGGTTTGTTAGGCATGTACCTATTCAAATCTCATTGACTTATTCCTCTAGCTCATCTAGCTCTCAAGATGATGCTACCAAAAAGGGGAAGAAAGATCAGAGACAAACATCTGAGGAACCACTGATCCAATCCTCTACTTCCCAACTCATTACCCTACCTAAGTTATCTCAATCAATTCTAAAGATTGACTCACAGATGCTTCATGATCTCTACAGAATTTTTACAAAGTTTGTATTGAGATCCTCCTTAGAACAGCCCATCCCTGACACCACACTGATATACTTTAGGGCTGAGGAGCTTCAAAGACTGACTGCACCTTCTACCACTGTGGAAGAAGTTGGTCAACCTAAGGTCCACATGGAACCTGAGATTAACTTCGAAGGGGAAATGGGGACCGATGGCCCACCAACTGAAACAGTTGGGACAGAACTTGCATCAGCCTCTTCTTCTAAAGCTCAGGCTGAAACTTCCAAAGCTAAAGTTGAAGCCTCAGAAGAACAAGATAAGTCTTCCGAAGCTGAGATGGAAGCTGCGGAAGGTTTGTTCCAAATGTCCGAGGAACTGATCATCACAGATGTCATTGCTAAAATAGTATCTGAGTTGAGCAGGGAGGACATTTCTGATATACCTCCATCCCAAACACCAGCTAAACCTCTCTCTCAATCCGAATCTTCATTCCAAGAACCACCACAGTCAAGCTCTGCTAAAGACAAAGGCAAAAGGAAAATGACTGCGGAAGAGCTTCAGGAAGAGGAAAGGATTGAGAAGCTAAAGAAGAAAGGTAGATTTCCTGCTGAGAAGCTGCTAGCTGCTAGTTCAAAGGCAGCTGCAGCCAATCAGGAGGAAATCAATAACAAGAGAAGGACAGCACTCATTGATCAGCTTATCAACTTAGGAGCTGCCAATGAGGAAGTACTCCTGCTACCACTAGAGGAGTTGGTGACTTTGGAGAGGACAACCAGGCTAAGACAAGAAGAAGAAGCCAGGTTGGCCTTAGAGAGGGAAGAAGAACAACAAAAGAAAGCCGCCTTGTAGCTGAGAGAAGCTAGGATTAAGTTCCTACTCTCAAGAGGCTTCAGTCTTCCTAAACTTTCTCCACATGATGATGATATGATCCTGTTGCTCCATAACAAAGAGCAGGATCAAATGGAGAAAGAGAGGAAGAAGGCTGCAAGGGAGAAGATGAAGGAGAAGAAGAGGAGGGAAGAGGTAGAGAGGGTTACTGCCACCAAGAAGCTCAGTGACAAAGCCTGGATGAAAGACTATCTCCGGGCTCATGGCTTTTCTGGTAGGCAGGTGGGACCTATGTCCGAAAGGACACTCCAACGGATTGTCAGCGAAATAAAAGCTGACATCCGTATGGGAAAGAGGAAGGAGATGTATAGGAGGGAACAGGGAATGATCTTCACCCCAGCCACTCAACCACAACCCATACCTGAAGAACCAATCCTATTTCCCATCAAAACCGAACCCTCAGATGAAACCTTCACCCCTGAACCTACAACTCTAGCCAAACCTACCTCATCACCACAACCTCCTAAACTTCCCATCCTTAAACCCAAAACACAACCAAGAACCACTGAACCTAAACCTACCCAACAGAAACCAAGATCATCCCCTCAGCCTTCTAAACATCTCTCTCTTAAGGAAATTAAAGAGATCAAGACAAGGCTCACCAACTGCACTACTATGAGCAGCATCTCCTGTGAGGGAGATCTTATCAACATCACCTATGTTGATAACTCTTCAAGCTCCCTCACCCTAGGCCAATTTCTTGAGTTGCCTAGAGGCACTTTGGGCCAGGTTGTAATACTTCTAGGTCTCAACTCTGATTCCCTAAATGCTGAAGAAAAGAGACTTAGAAGGAAACTGGCGACTCTACTGGATACAAGGAAGGAGGACAGGATTCCTAGTCAGTCTCCTGGGCCTAGGAAAGGTATAATCCAGTAGAGGTTTATTGAATCTTCTCACAACTTTGTTGTGGAAAGAGAGAATGTCAAAATCAACTGTCTCAATGCTACTTCTCTACTGCATCTCAGCAGATTTGACATTGCTGAGCTGGCAGAGAAGCCATTCTCCAATCCCTCCAACTCTAAGACTGCTGCCATATTCAGGAATCATCTCAACAGTATACACTTGGCTGAGCTAACTGCAAGGGTAAAGATCAATGAAGAGTTGAAGTTGAGAAGACAGGAAGAAAAGGAAAGATCTACCACCAAAGGCGCAGCCTTTCTACAGATGGTAGAGGGTCCGGACTTGGATCCTATAGTTAGATGGGAATATGACTATAGTTCCCATCAACTAACTCTTTTCAGAGGGCCACAAGAAAGGGTACACGTAATCCAAGGTGACAGACTGGATGTTCTGTCTACCAAGGATTGTACAAACTTCTCAGCACCACATCAGGGAAGAACAAGGACACAGATAAATATCTACTCTCCTTGGTGCTGAAAGTTTTGAGAAGAAGAGAGAAGTGATGTTTTGGTAGCATCAGCCTAAGGGGAGTTTGTTGGGTCATTATAAGGCTGGTGCAACCAAAACCACTTCACATAGTCAATTTTGATGCTACATACAAAGGCTTCCGAAGCTAAGTATGAGATCTTCCAAAGTCTGAAGACAACAGCTGAAGGCAACAGCTGAAGTCAACAGCTGAAGAAACAGCTGAAGTCAACAGTTGAAGACTATCTTCTGAAGACAAAGTCTGAAGGAAAGAGTTGAAGACAAAGTCTAAAGAACACTTCCGAAGACAAAGTCTGAAGGAAAGAGTTGAAGACAAAGTCTGAAGAACACTTCCGAAGACAAAGTCTGAAGGAAAGAGCTGAAGACAAAGTCTGAAGAAAGAGCTGAAGACAAAGTCTACTTCCGAAGACAAAGAAGACTCCAAGCCTCGGAAGAAGCAGTCTTCCAAAGTATAAGTGGCTTCGGAAGAAGTTATTCTTCCGAAGAGATTTATCCTTCGGAAGACATTGCTATGTCCAGTAGACATAAGTATGGTCTCTGACAAACCGCTGCAGACTTCTGATATAGCATGGCTTCTTCCTAAAGAACCATGTTGTTGACCATACTTATTCTACTGTTCACCTTTTTATGACAGTACATGTTACCAACTTTAGTTGGTGACAAAAGGTAAGTCAGGGACATGTCCTGACTACCAAATCTTAGATAAAATGTCTGAGACACCTTAACCTATAATCTTGTAGTATAGATGTTTGGTTAGAGGTTTCCAGCTGGTATCAAAGTATATCCGGCTGTAGGTAGTGTTATATATGTATTCTCATTGTAACTCATTAGGAACACACAGACAGAGTGATAGATTGAGCAAGTGAGCTTGAGCTTGTAAGAGTCTTTGTAATCCTTTGAGTTGAGAATCAATATATAAAAGTACCTTGAAAATTTAACTGTTGTGTTCATTGTTAATTGTTATATTATGATCAACTCTTATTAGACTCTTCCTGAGTATTGTTCAAGGTGAGTTTGAGAGAAAAACCATTGGTTGAGTGACCCAAACCGATCCTGCATGCATCTTGATGGAAAAGACACAATGGTTTAAATTGAAAAAGACACAATGAAAAATCTGAATGATGTGGATGTTGATCTGATTAACAAGGGAGATACAGTCATCGTCCAGGGAGTACTAGAAAATGCAGATTCTTTTAAAACTTCTGATTCAAAAATGGTGCTTGATGTTGATCCTCTTTAACATGCACCACCAATTACATGTCCAAAACAAGATGACTTAAACATCAAAAAGCGACCAGAGAGAAAAAAGATTCCAACAGAAGCTTTATGCTCACCATTCATACCACGACAAGTTGTAATGGTTGAAAGAAGAACGGTTTCAAAAATAACACATCAAGTTGTCTATTTGCAGGAAATGAAAAACCATGGTAAAATAACTTCTATGAATAAATTTAAATTTTAATTAGTTTACTAACTTTTCTTTTTGTTTTTTTGTAGTGATCTTTTATTTGTATCTAAAGATTACATGATGGTGCCAAGGGTGGAATTGGAGAGTCTAAGGCCAGAAATTAAAGTTCATATTGATGTTATTGCTATATGGGCACATATATTGAATGTCGAAGAAAAGAAGAAGGCAAGAGAGTCTTATTACAGGCTTTTTTGCAATCCTCAAATGATTATAAGTAAACTAAATGACACAATGATATTATTACACAGTATATATGACACATTAACACCATGACACAATGAGTCTTATGACACAATGAATCTTATGATACAATGACTATATGACACAATGAATCATATGACACAATGATATAAATGACATAATGAATCTTATGACACAATGATATATATGACACATTAACACCATGACACAATGAGTCTTATGACACAATGAATCTTATGAGACAATGAATATATGACACAATGAATCTTATAACATAATGATATATATGACACAATGAATCTTATGACACAATGATATCATTGTGTCAAGTCTTATTTTATCTTATTTTATCTTATATTGTTTGATTTACAGAATGCTAATACTTACATGAGAGATTATGATGTTGTTCTTAGGGACTTCACAGAAAACATGAACAACCTTTTAAAAAAAATGAGAAGGTGGTGAAAGATATAAGAAATTTTGATATGGTGATGCTACCAATCCTTCAAATGGGTCATTATTACCTTATTTGTTTCAATCTAAAAGACACAAGGACAATCTTGATTGACAACAGTGCATCTGGTGAATATGAAGCAAAGTGCATTGGTCTACCTGAGAGAGCAGTAAGTACTTGAAACCCATATAATTAATATAGCACAACGTATACTACTAAAATATAACACAATGTTGATTTTTTTTCACAGAGAGATGTTTTTGCATATTACCTTGCAAGTATTTCACATAGAAAAGCAAAAAAAATGAAGGAAACATCAATTGAACGGTTAAAAATGACATGGAGAACATCAAAAATGGGATTGATTGTGGAGTATTTCTCATGGGACATATGGAGATGTACCTGGGAGAAGATGTGAAGTTCTAGGATTGTGGATTCACTGATGAAAAAGATAATAAGCAGGTGGCAGAATTGGAAGACTTGCGCCGAAAGTATGCTGCAAAAATTCTATTGCATGACATAAATGAAGCAAAGAATTTGGTAATACAAGATGTGAAGAACTACATGGAGTTACCTGGTCCTAAAAAAATAGCCTCCAAAAACATCAAAAGACAGAATCTTTAAAAGGCTAACATTTGGAATGGCGTAGTTCAAAACAATGGTTGTTTGAAACAATGGTAATTTGACACAATGGTTGTTTGACACAATGGTTGTTTGACACAATGGTTGTTTGACGTAATGGTTGTTTGAAACAATGGTAGTTTGACACAATGGTAGTTTGAAACAATGGTAGTTTGACACAATGGTAGTTTGACACAATGGTAATTTGAAACGACAGTAATTTGGTATGTTGGCATGTTGTTATATTTTGCTATGTGTTTGCATGTTAATATTTGTTGCTATATGTTGCTTTATATTACACAATAGTATTTTGGTAACTTGTTTTTATCGTCAAAATCAAACATAAACAAAACTCTTCAAATATGACACAATGAGTCTTATGACACAATGAATATAATGACACAATGAATATAATAACACAATGAGTATATGACACAATGAATCTTATGACACAATGAATCCTATTCTTGAATAGGCATAGAATCAACTGTTGATCTGCTTGAAGCTTGTTTATCCTTAATGCTTTGAAGATATAAACTGCAATTGCGTATAATGTGACCAGGTTGTTTGTAAAACCCACAATTTCTCAACTTTTTTCCTGCTTGTTCGATGGCTAACTCACGAGCTGACTTCATTCTTTTCGGCCTACCTTTTGTCTTTTGCTTAAAACGTATGCGGAATTTTGCTTCATTTTCTTCGCTCCCTCCAGTTAACTCTGCAAACCTATTTCTCCTGCTTGGAGGTGGGGCGACCATTTGAACTTCATCAGCCTTAGACTTGTAACTATTCAAATAATCAAGATAAAAACACAACTCGCTTTTGTTCGTAACCAATTGATTAACAATATAATCATTGGCACTTCTAATATCACGAACCACAGTACCTATAAAATGCCAGTTGTTGACACAACCAGGAAGTATAAAATCAGATCTGAGAGAAGTATTTGGCACAGCTTCCCTTGTCCAACGCTTAAGAACATACTTTTTTGGATACTCTCTAATATCACAAAGCCGAAGAACATAGAAAATATGACTACATATCAACCCAAACTGTTCAAACCGATTGCAACTCCAAGATATGGTTAAATCTTCCTTTCAAAACATACCCTACAACAAAATACACAAAATACACAATTACATTTAACGTGACATAATGAACCTCAACTGTAAGGCCCCGTTCCCGGGCACCTCACAGCTGGTCATCATCGCACCTAAAAACACATCATTATATTATCTTTACAGAAATCATGCAGCGGAAACTATGAAATAACTTTTCATTTTACTATAAATGCTTTGCCAGTTAATACAACGTTAATCAATTACAAAATATCTATTGTTGTATTACATCACAAAAGCATTATCAAAAGAATGACATCCCAAAAGAACTGAGTAGCCGCCTCGTGCCATCCTCAGCAACCTTACCTGCCAACTGGAAACACATAAAAAGTCAACGTTGCTGAGTGAGTTCTAGTTTTATAATAAAACATACTTTACTTTCATTAAAACCTTTTCATTACTTTTAAGTTATCACACATCATACATACACATAGATAATATCATTATTGTCTTCATCGTTCGTTATCTTTGTTTCTATTTAGATCTTGTCACACTTTACCCTCTTCACGGCAAGCAGCCATGATTACGGAGGTCGAGTGGCAAGAATCCCATTTCATACTATATCATTGTACTCTTCCATTCATTACTTTCATCCGTTCATTCTTTAACTTTCATTCATTCTTTGTATATCTTTAACTTTCTTACTCATCCATCTTTACTTCCTTCCTTTACTTCACCCATAAACTTTACCTTTCTGTATCGTGGTACTGGACCTAGGCCCATCATAGACCTTCTATAACGGTGCATCGCACCTCCTGGCCACAGCACCTAAGGTAGAGTTTGGGTGTACCATTGCCACATGCAATATTCTTCTGTATCGTGGTACTGGACCTAGGCCTATTATAGACCTTCTATATCGGCGCACCGCACCCTCCTCAGTACCTAGGATATGCAGCGATGGTTCTATACAATGGTTAATCCCAGTGTCAGGATTTTACCCTCTTCATAGCACACAGCCACGATTACTGAGGTCACAAGACAAGGATTCCATTTCGAGTCTGTTGCAACCACAAGGTCGCTCACCTCCTGTATTTGCTTGCAAGCCTTTATTACTCTCATTCATTATTAATGCATGCATTCATTTATCATGTTCCTCTTTCATTATCTTTCGCTTTACGTTACATAATACTTTTGTTTCATTCATTAACATAACACGTAAAACCACGGGAAAGATAAACATACATCATAATAAGGAACATCAACATACACTATAGCATTACTATACAGAGCATCAGCATACATACATAATATACATCATGCATAAACATGCAACATCATCATGCCTAACATGACCTCTAAGATCCCAACTGTCATCTTACGTGTACTTATGGGAACTTTCTCGTCAAAACTTACGTTTGCACTTTCCCCCGAAAGTCAGTACTTTAACTATGTTCGTCCTCGGGTACAACAACCCTATTTGGGCCAATGGGCACCCTTCAGTCGCATGGCCTCCATGCGACTGAACATCATGCGATTGGTCCTATACGTACGAACACTGTGCGAATGAAAACCCAATCGTGTGAATGGACTCTCAATCGTGCGAATGTACACTATGCGAATGGACCTCCTGCGAATGGACCTCCTGCGATTGGACCTCATGCGAATGAGCTCCTATGCAATTGGGCCCTCTGTCGCATGACTCCCCATGCGACTAGACCCCATTCGTGCGATTGAACCTCAATTGTGCAACTGAAACCCAATCGCCCTCCAGTCGGCCGTATGGCCTCCAGTCAGTCGCCCAGCATAACTGGTGTAGAATGCAGTCCTCCCGAACCCAATCTGCCATTTTCGATCTCCAAGCTCTTCCAAACCCATTCTAAGTCCAAATTAACCATCCTAAACCTTATGAATGCATACTATGACACCATTCAAGCATACACAAGTCCAAGAACATACTCCAAACGCACCACACGCAATCACACCCAAATGGGTCAAACACGCACGCATACAAAAACGGGTTTGCTATGTGTTCCAATCCCAAATCAGTAGAAAACGAGTAAAATAGGGGTCCTAGAACTCACACAAACAAGAAGAAGAAGAAGAGCTTCCTGTTGACTCGCTACTCGACGACTTTCGTGCTCGGATCCACCCGAACAACCCCTTTTTCTCTCTTTTCTCCTTCTTTCTCTCTTCCTCTCTTTTGGCTGGGTTTTCTCAAGAGTGGGGAGGATGTAGCTGCCCTCCTCCTTAAATCCCCCATATTTACAACTTTTCCCCTATTTTGGGAAGTTTGATCCCCCGACTTTGGACTTTATTTCTTTTTCTTCTTTCGTCGGCTTCAAGGAAAATATCCGGGTGTTACATAAACACGTGACACAATGAACCTCAAAACGTGACACAATGAATCCCAAAACATGACACAATGATAAAGTAAAACACACATCAAGTAAAATATTACACAATATATAAACAAGAACAAAGAAATTGATACCTTAAAGTAATCAGTGGATGGTTGCCTGAAATCTTCGATTTCAAACTTTGTAAAATCATCAACTGTTTCAATGCTCACAGATGCACAACTATTGATTGCATTATTTATCTCCAACTGCTGATCCAAAAAAATAGTTCGTGTAAAAATCTGTGCAGCTTCTTTTTCAAGAGCAAATGAACTGCACAACTCCACATTAGCAAATCGAGTGCCATGATCATTCTTCCTATGCTCATACCTCTGAGCCACCATAGCGGATTCGAAATTACTATTAAACTCTAATAAAGTTGATCTTGGGTTGCAAAACTGATTAAAAAGTGGTTTTCACTCTCACATCTTGATGTTGTACGCATAAGCCCAGAAAAATTCACATTTTGATAATATGCAGGAATCCAATCGCCTCTGATATTAAAAATTTCACACAACCATGGATGAGTAGTTAAACCAAACTCAGATAGAATTACATCCTATTCTTTTTCAAATTCAGCAGGAGTAATAGATTCTGCCCATACAATAGCAGCCAATCTTTTTTTTAAATCTGTAGTGTTACACAAAACTGGTCCCACCTACAAATATGAGCGAAAAGCAATATCAGATAATATAAAAACACAATGACTGAAAAGGAATAGCAGAATATAAAATGACACAATGAGTAAAAAAGAAAAAAGACACAATGTTTAAAAAGAAAAAGACACAATGAGTAAATTAGAAAAAGACACAATGAGTAAACACTTGATACCTTAGAAGTCACTTTGTCCCATATATGCCACATACATAACCTATGCCGGGAAGTTGGTAAAACATCTAGTATAGCCCTATTTATTGCAGGATCTTGATCACTAACAATAACTTTAGGTGGCTTAACAAAAGCTTTGACATAGTTACGCAATAACCACCTATATGAATCTGCAGTTTCAGATCCAAGAAGGGCAGCACCAAGAGTAACATTTCTGTTGTGGTTATCTATACCAGTGAAAGGTACAAAAACCATATCATACTTATCATATATGACACAATAACTATAATTAGACACAATGAATATGACAATGAATCATATGACACAATGAATCTTATGACACAGTGAATCTTATGACACAATGATATAAATGACATATTGAATCTTATGACACAATGATATATATGACACATTAACACCATGACACAATGAGTCTTATGACACAATGAATCTTATGACACAATGAATATATGACACAATAAATCTTACGACACAATGATATATATGACACAATGAATAATGTAAGTAATAACACAATGGAAAAAAGACACAATGAAAATATGACACAATGAAGAGATTAGAATCATACTTGTTAGATCTATAAGTAGCATCAAATCCAACAACTTTTCCATATTTACAACTTTTCCCCTGTTTTGGCAAGTTTGGTCCCTCGACTTTGGACTTTATTTCTTTTTCTTCTTTCGTCGGCTTCAAGGAAAATATCCGGGTGTTACAAGTCCACCCTCCTTATATAGGTTTCGTCCCCGAAACCTGTTATTCCTCGAACAAGCGTGGGTAATACTGTCTCATTTCCTCTTCAGTCTTCCACGTTGACTCAGATCCCTTCCTGTGTCGCCACTGCTCACGCACAAGAGGAACCACTTTATTTCTCAGCCACTTCTCTTTTCGATCGATGATCACCACTGGTTGCTCCACATAATTGAGTCGTTCGTCTACTTCGATATCCTCCAGTGGAACAATCATGTCCTTATCTGCCAAACACTTCCTCAGATGAGATACGTGGAACACTGGGTGAATTCCACTCAACTCATCTGGTAACTCTAATCTATAGGCATCCTCTCCTACTCGAGCAATGATTCAGAAAGGTCCTATGTACCTCGGGCTTACCTTGCCCTGCTTTCTGAACCGAATGATACCCTTCCAAGGTGAGACCTTTAACATAACCCGGTCACCCACCTGGAACTCAATCGGTCTGCGTCGTTTATCAGCATACGACTTCTGTCTATCTTTGGCTGCTTTCATGAAAGCCTTGATCCTTTCAAGCTTCTCAGTCGTAGTCTCGATCACCTCGATGCTCCCTAACCCTTTATGACCAATATCACCCCAACAAACGGGTGTTCTGCATCTCCTACCGTATAGCATCTCATAAGGTGGCATACCAATGCTGGCATGATAGCTGTTATTGTATGAGAATTCAGCTAACGGTAAGTGGTCATCCCAACTTTCCCCAAAATCAATCACACATGCCCGAAGCATGTCCTCTAATGTCTGAATGGTCCTTTCTGACTGACCATCAGTCTGAGGATGATAAGTCATGCTAATGTGTAACCTCGTCCCATCGCATCATGGAATTTCTTCCAAAATTTGGATGTAAACCAGGTGTCATGATTAGACACAATAGACACCGGCACACCGTGACGAGTCATAATTTCCTTAATGAAAAGATCCACCAACCTCTCGGATGAATATGTCTCGCGCATCGGTAGGAAGTGAGCACTCTTCGTCAAGCGGTCAACAATCACCCATATAGCATCATACCCTTTGTGAAGTCGCTTGATCGGTAGACATCCGAGCGTGTTCTTGACGGAAGGATAAACAACCAAAACCAAAAGTCAAATCTATAACACGAACTATCAACAATTGGTTTTATTAATAAACCTAACGATTACAAGCTCGTTACAACATAAGAATCAAGACTCTTGGCAAGGGGAGATCGAGCATGATCTCCCCTCTCATCCGGCAGCCCTAGGCTCTGGGCAGACTCCCTCTCGAATCCTTTAGTTTCTACATAATAAAACTGGTATATATAGGCTTCAGCCCATATCAGATGCGACTGGGCCCATTCGTGCGAGTGGACCATGCGTATGGTTCAATCGTACGACTGGACCATGCGTATGGTTTAATCGTACGACTAGACCATACTTATGTTTTAGCCTTACGAATGGCCCAATCGCATCTCTCAGTCGCACGACTGGTCCATTAGCATGGCTAAGTCGTACGACTGAGTCCCGTTTGCATATGCTCCTGCGAATGACTCAGTTTCATGTGTTTACAAGGTGTATAACATTAAGCCTAGACTATTCGTGAAGCAACAGACACACTATATATGACAATATATGCTCCAACAAATTCCCCCTTGGACGTAGCTTGCGAATAGTAGGTAACACCTCTTACAATCTTCAGTCAATCTTTGCTCTGGTTTCCAATAGAATCAAACGAAAAACCATATTAGCCAACGTTGCCGATCTGTCAGGTTGCTACAGTATCCCTGAAAATGAATTTAGGCACAATAGCTTTTGTTTACTTTGCAGAACACCATCATAGCAGTAAGATTCCCCATATGACTGATTTTTCCAGATAATGACATGAACAGTTTTCCATTGCTTCAATCTTCACACAGGCTAACCTGATTAACATTAACAACTGCAGAAATTCCCCCTCTGATTCAGCATATCCTAATATATAAACGTTGTGTCTCCTGGCGTCTTCATACGGTGTATTGGGCAAAAGGTAGAAGGTTCCAATCCACAGCTGACAATCTCAAACAAATCAGCATGCATGCAGATTCATCATCAGAAAACAACTCACATCATCACTTTCTGATTGCGTCTTCAATTTCTCTATACATGGATTCCCCTAAGAATGAGAATCCTCTCTGTGCGGATAGATATAACTTGATTGGCCTATAAATAGTCAGATGCTCCTGACTACCCCACAAAATCAGCACCGACTGCTGACATCTTCTCCACTCTTTCGTGTTCTAACAGCATTCACCTACTCTAGAAGTCCAACGAGTAATGGGGTATCCATCGAACTTGTTTGACATAAGAACCTCAGGGTGAATGTGCTTTGCTCATCCTCAAATCTGTGCAAGAGGCAGTTCCAGACTCTTTTTTCGTCTGGAACACCGTTCATTCGTATGACATGGAGGACAAATATCACATTCGTGTGAATGGATGATACGAATGATATATTCGTGCGACTGAGCATAAGACTGGACATAAGACTGTCCAGTCGCATGGTCCAGTGGTACGAATGGTCCGTTCGCATGGTCCAGTCGTACGAATGGTCCATTAGCATGGTCCAGTCGTACGAATGGTCCATTCTCATGGTCCAGTCTCACGACTGGTCCATTCGCATGAGTAGGTCTGCACGCAGATTTTTAGATTCGCAGCCGTCATGACTGTCAAAAACCTTAATCCGATGAATTTTACATAAACCGAACCAAAATAGACATCATCAGATTCATAAGGGTGATAATAACAAGATCTGAGAAAAACACGAAGAACACGAAGTGGGTTTAACGTTAAAGAACATGAAATAGATCCAGAAATCAAGAGCTCGTGTTGCTAGAATGATTTTTAGATCATTCTAGCAGTAACCGGCCCTGATACCAATTGTGAAGTCGCTTGATCGGTAGACATCCGAGCGTATTCTTGACGGAAGGATAAACAACCAAAACCAAAAGTCAAATCTATAACATGAACTATCAAAAATTGGTTTCATTGATAAAACCTAACGATTACAAGCTCGTTACAACATAAGAATCAAGACTCTTGGCAAGGGGAGATCGAGCATGATCTCCCTCTCATCCGGCAGCCCTAGGCTCCGGGCAGACTCCCTCTCGAATCCTTTAGTTTCTACACAATGAAACTGGTATATATAGGCTTCAGCCCATATCAGATGCGAATGAGCCCATTCATACGATTGGACCATGCGTATGGTTCACTCGTACGACTGGACCATGCGTATGGTTCAATCGTATGACTAGACTATACTTATGGTGCAGTCATACGAATGGCTCAATCACATCTCTCAGTCGAACGACTGGTCCATTAGCATGGCTCAGTCGTACGATTGAGTCCCATTCGCATATGCTCCTGCGAATGACTCAGTTTCATGTGTTTACAAGGTGTATAACATTAAGCCTAGACTGTTCGTCAAGCGACGGACACACTATATATGACAATATATTCTCCAACACCCTTTCGGAGTACGCGGCAGCTTCGAAATGAAATCCATGGTGATGTGCTCCCACTTCCATTCCGGTATATCCAAAGGTTGAATCTTTCCATACGGCTTTTGATGCCCGGCCTTCACTTGCAAGCAAGTAAGGCACTTACTTACATACTCCACCACGTCACGCTTCATACCCGGCCACCAATAATCCTTCTTCATGTCTTGGTACATCTTTGTAGCACCGGGATGAATAGAGTATCGAGTCTTGTGAGCCTCATCCATAATCTTCACTCGTAGATCCCCAAAACGAGGAATCCACATCCACCCGAATCGGGTTTTAACACCGAGTGTGTTTTCACCCAATTCCGTAACCAGACCTCTCATTCTTTCGGAGTTAAGATGATCTTCATTCAATGCCTCATCTTGAAACTCTTTGACTTGCTTCATCACATCAGAGGTCATAAATCAACCGGTACGCCTTCACCCGGATCGGCTCGGGTCTTTCCTTGCGGCTAAGGGCATCCGCCACCACGTTAGCTTTGCCCGGATGATAATAGATCTCACAGTCATAATCCTTTATGAGCTCCATCCATCTTCTCTGCCTCATGTTCAAGTCCTTCTGCTCGAAAAAGTACTTTAAGCTCTTATGGTCAGTGAAAATGGTGCACTTCGTCCCATACAGGTAGTGCCTCCAAATCTTTAACGCAAAGACCACTGCTGCTAGCTCCAAATCATGAGTAGGATAGTTAACCTCATGAACCTTCAACTGTCGGGATGCATAGGCTATAACCTTCCCCTTTTGCATTAACACGCACCCCAATCTCGAGTAGGAAGCATCAGAATAAACCACCAGATCTTCACTTCCAACGGGTAATGACAACACAGGAGCTTGGGTCAACCTCGTCTTCAATTCTTCGAATGCCTTCTCTTGAGTTTAACCCCATACAAACTTTACATCCTTACGGGTCAACTTGGTTAGTAGAGAAGCGATCTTGGAAAGTCTTGGATGAATCTTTTGTAATAGCCCGCCAAACCCAAGAAACTACGGATCTCGGATGGCGTCTTTGGAGACTTCCATTGCATCACCGCTTCCACTTTTGCCGGATCCACCATAATCCCCTCCGGATTCACCACATGACCCAAGAATTGAACTTCACGCAACCAAAACGAACATTTGGAAAACTTGGCATACAGTTTCTCCTTTCTCTACGTCTCCAACACTTCTCGAATGTGATCGGCATGCTCTATCTCGCTCTTTGAATAAATCAGGATATCATCAATAAACACAATCACTGATTTATCCAACATCGGCCGACACACTCGGTTCATCAGATCCATAAAAGCAGTTGGCGCATTGGTCAAACCAAAGGACATGACAAGAAACTCGTAGTGACTGTAGCGCGTGCGAAAAGCTGTTTTAGGAATATCCTGCTCCTTCACCTTTAGCTGATGGTAGCCCGATCGAAGATCTATCCTTGAAAACCAACTGGCACCCTGAAGCTGATCAAACAAATCATCAATCTTCGGTAACGGATACCGACTCTTCACTGTCAACTTGTTCAGCTCACGGTAGTCTATACACATCCTCATACTACCGTCTTTCTTCTTTACGAATAAGACCGGAGCACCCCAAGGAGAGATAATCAGTCTAATAAACCCCTTGTCAAGCAGCTCTTGCAACTGCTCCATCAACTCTTTCATCTCCGTCGGAGCCAATCAATACGGTGCTTTGGCAACGGGTCGGGCACCCGTATCAGATCAATCTGAAACTCAATCTCTCGATCAGGTGGCACTCCTGATAAGTCTTCAGGAAACACATATGGAAAGTCACACACAACCGGTACATCAGTCAGTTGTGGTGTGGGCGTATCCACATCCTTCACATATGCGAAGTAGGCACTACATCCACGCCTCATGCACTTTCCGGCCACCGCCATTGAGATCACTTTCGGGATCGTCGTGACCCGATCCTCATAAACAGTTACCAAACTCCCGTCAGGCGCTATCAAACGAATCATCTTCTTTCGACACACTATATTCGCCTCGAAGTCCGCCAGCCAATCCATCCCGAGTACCAAGTCGAAACCACCTAAGGTCATCACAAATGGTTTAACCGGAAATTTATGACCCTCTAACTCCACATCACAACCCTCTATCAACTCTGAAATCCTGGTAGATTTACCTATAGCATTTTCTACATCAAATGGCGCATCAACACATTTACTACTAACAGGCAGTTTAGCACAGAAAGCAGCAGAAATAAAACTTCTACTGGCACCCTAATCGAACAACACAGAAGCAAAAGTTTGGTTCACTAGAAACGTACCGGACACAACATCAGGGTCCGTCCTAGCCTCCTCTTGTGTCATAGTGAATGCCCTGGCGCTCGCCCTCGGTCATTCACTCCCCGTCTTCTTTACTCCGGAACCCTCAGCCCTTGACTTCTTACAATCCTTAGTTACGTGGCCCTCCACGCCATAGTTATAGCATCGGATCGCACGACAGTCCTTGGCTATATGCCCCGGTTTCCCATATCTAAAGCACACGTTCAACCCCGTCTGCATTCCCCACTATGCTCTCTCCCACACTTACCGCACTTCTTCATACCCGCACTCGACGTGACCATACGTCGGTAATCCACCCGTGCCTTCTTATTACTTGTCGAGGCATTACCCCGACCAAACCTCTTCCCATTCCAGTTCCTATCACCACCACCCTTCCTATTACCTTCAGCCACCACCACGACAGCCCTCTCATCATATAGCCTCCCTGCCAAGTCCACTGCCGACCTAAACGTGCATGGTCGGGCAGCGATCATGTGCCTGCGAATATCCGATGGCAAACCCTGAATGTGCCACTTTATCTTTTGTGATAGAGGCGTCACCTGATCCGACACCAGACGTGCCATCTCGTTGAACTTTAGGGTGTACTGCTGGTGTGTCATCGTTCCCGCTTCCAGCTGCAGGAATTCCCTCTCAACTTATCCATTTCTCGGTGAGGACAAAACTCCTCAAGGACCAACTTCTTAAGCTCTGACCATCTCATCCTACCAATAGCCCTGCTACCCTCGGCTTGGACTATATTATCCCACCAGCACAGAGCCGAGTCCATAAAAGTGTGGGCAGCAAACTTTACTTTCTGATCCTCCCGGCACTCGCTGATGTTAAAAACAGCCTCCATTTCTCTCACCCATCGGTGAGCAGCCGCAGCAGTGCCGTTGCCATAAAAAGTAGGGGCTTGCATCGTTGAAATGCCCCGTAGTTACAGCCTCGTGCTGACTCCTGCACAGGCTCCTCCTCCTCCTCATTATCGGAGGGAATCATCTCAGTCTCCGGTTGTTCCCGACCTCCCGAGGACCGGTTCCTCTCTTTCCTTTCTCCTTCCCGCACTGCCTTTATCACTTCGGTCACCACAGACGGTAAGATCGTCTGCATGACCTCATGCACCTCTTCAACCACTGCCTCTTTCACCGAAGCCCTCAAATTTTCACTCTCATCACCACCCTCCAGATGAGGGGTCTCGGGTCCCTAGGAACCACCTTCTCCACTCTAGGTCTGCCTCTTTTGGGCCGCGATATAGCACCAAGTCGACCACGCGAGGCTTTGGATGATCTACCACCGGCCATCCTCTATCACACACTGAAAGATTCAAACACCAACACGGTCATTCAAGGGAATAGCTTAGTTTATGTCAAGTATAGTAAGTCTCTAATTACAGTGGCCAGTTGTGATTAGCCACTTACTTTACTCTTCGTACCCCGAGCATTACCTGTCCTGACTACATCAGTATCTAAATCTACCAGCAACACATAAACCACATAACATGCGCACATAATACCGGTTAATCATTAAGAAAATACCTGGTGGCACGCAGCTACTCAGACTGGCATCCCTTCCCTTTCCGTCCCATTCTCAGTTCAAGTTTAGGTTTATTTTGAAAATTTACCCGTTTCACTTAAACTTTGGCTCTGATACCAACTTGTAAGGCCCCGTTCCTGGGCACCTCACAGTTGGTCATCATCGCACCTAAAAACACATCATTATATTATCTTTACAGAAATCATGCAGCGGAAACTGTGAAATAACTTTTCATTTTACTATAATGCTTTTGTCAGTTAATACAACGTTAATCAATTACAAAATATCTATTGTTGTATTACATCACAAAAGCATTATACAAAAGAATGTCATCCCAAAAGAGTTGAGTAGCCACCTCGTGCCATCCTCAGCAACCTTACCTGCCAACTGGAAACACATAAAAAGTCAGCGTTGCTGAGTGAGTTCTAGTTTTATAATAAAACGTACTTTACTTTCATTAAAACCTTTTCATTACTTTTAAGCTATCACACATCATACGTACACATAGATAATATCATTATTATCTTTATCATTCGTTATCTTTGTTTCTATTTAGATCTTGTCACACTTTACCCTCTTCATGGCAAGCAGCCATGATTACGGAGGTCGAGTGGCAAGAATCCCATTTCATACTATATCATTATACTCTTCCGTTCATTATTTCATTCATTCATTCTTTAACTTTCATTCATTCTTTGTATATCTTTAACTTTCTTACTCTTTCATCTTTACTTCCTTCCTTTACTTCACCCATAAACTTTACCTTTCTGTATCGTGGTACTGGACCTAGGCTCATCATAGACCTTCTATAACGGTGCATCGCACCTCCTGGCCACAGCACCTAAGGTAGAGTTTGGGTGTACCATTGCCACAGAAAATATTCTTCTGTATCGTGGTACTGGACCTAGGCCTATTATAGACCTTCTATATCGGCGCACCGCACCCTCCTGGCCACAGTACCTAGGATATGCAGCGATGGGTCTATAAAATGGTTAATCCCAGTGTCAGGATTTTACCCTCTTCGTATCACACAGCCACGATTACTGAGGTCACAAGACAAGGATTCCATTTCGAGTCTGTTGCAACCACAAGGTCGCATACCTCCTGTATTTGCTTGCAAGCCTTTATTACTCTCATTCATTATTAATGCATGCATTCATTCATCATGTTCCTCTTTCATTATCTTTCGCTTTAAGTTACATAATACTTTCATTTCATTCATTAACATAACACGTAAAGCCATGGTAAAAATAAACATACATCATAATAAGGAACATCAACATATACTATAGCATTACCATACAGGGAATCAGCATACATACATAACATACATCATGCATAAACATGCAACATCATCATGCCCAACATGCCCTCTAAGATCCCAACTGTCATCTTACGTGTACTTACGGGAACTTTCTCGTCAAAACTTACGTCTGCACTTTCCCTCGAAAGTCAGTACTTTAACTATGTTCGTCCTCGGGTACAACAACCCTATTTGGGCGAAAGGGCACCCTTCAGTCGTATGGCCTCCATGTGACTGAACATCATGAGATTGGTCCTATGCGGATGAACACTGTGCGAATGAACACCCAATCATGTGAATGGACTCTCAATCGTGCGAATGTACACTATGCGAATGGACCTCATACGAGTGAGCACCTATGCGACTGGGCCCTCAGTCGCATGACTCCCCATACGAATGGACCCCTAGTCGTGCGACTGAACCTCAATCGTGCGACTGAACCCCAATCGCCCTCCAGTCGGCCGTATGGCCTCCAGTCGGTCGGCCAGCCCTAACTGGTGCAGAATGCAGTCCTCCTGAACCCAATCTGTCATTTTCGACCTCCAAACTCATCCAAACCCATTCTAAGCCCAAATCAACCATCCTAAACCTTAGGAATGCATACTACGACACCATTCAAGCACACACAAGTCCAAGAACATACTCCAAACGCACCACACGCAATCACACCCAAATGGGTCAAACACGCACGTATACAAAAACGGGTTTGTCCAGCCCCAAATCAGTTGAAAACGAGTAAAATAGGGGTCCTAGAACTCACACAAACAAGAAGAAGAAGAAGAGCTTCGTGTTGACTCGCTACTCGACGATTTTCGTGCTCGGATCCACCCGAACAACCCCTTTTTCTCTCTTTTCTCCCTTCTTTCTCTCTTCCTCTCTTTTGGCTGGGTTTTCTCAAGAGTGGGGAGGATGTGGCTGCCCTCCCCCTCTTAATCTCCCATATTTACAACTTTTCCCCTGTTTTGGAAAGTTTGGTCCCCCGACTTTGGACTTTATTTCTTTTTCTTCTTTCGTCGGCTTCAAGGAAAATATCCGGGTGTTACATAAACACGTGACACAATGAACCTCAAAACGTGACATAATGAATCCCAAAACGTGACACAATGATAAAGTAAAACACACATCAAGTAAAATATTACACAATATATAAACAAGAACAAAGAAATTGATACCTTAAAGTAATCAGTGCATGGTTGCCTAAATCTTTGATTTCAAACTTTGCAAAATCATCAACTGTTTCAATGCTCACAGATGCACAACTATTGATTGCATTATTTATCTCCAACTGTTGATCCAAAAAAATAGTTCGCGTAAAAATCTGTGCAGCTTCTTTTTCAAGAGCAACTGAACTGCACAACTCCACATTAGCAAATCGAGTGCCATGATCATTCTTCC
This sequence comes from Flaveria linearis, assembly GCA_024085815.1. Taxonomy (NCBI): domain Eukaryota; kingdom Viridiplantae; phylum Streptophyta; class Magnoliopsida; order Asterales; family Asteraceae; genus Flaveria; species Flaveria linearis. Next base: position 29,898,068 of record CM044009.1, on the reverse strand, counting down.
TATGCTCATACCTCTGAGCCAACGTAGCAGATTCGAAATTACTATTAAACTCTAATAAAGTTGATCTTGGGTTGCAGAACTGATTAAAAAGTGGTTTTCACTCTCACATCTTGATGTTGTACGCATAAGCCCAGAAAAATTCTCATTTTGATAATATGCAGGAATCCAATCGCCTCTGATATTAAAAATTTCACACAACCATGGATGAGTAGTTAAACCAAACTCAGATAGAATTACATCCTATTCTTTTTCAAATTCAGCAGGAGTAATAGATTCTGCCCATACAATAGCAGCCAATCTTTTTTTAAATCTGTAGTGTTACACAAAACTGGTCCCACCTATAAATATGAGCGAAAAGCAATATCAGATAATATAAAAACGCAATGACTGAAAAAGGAATAGCAGAATATAAAATGACACAATGAGTAAAAAAGAAAAAAGACACAATGTTTAAAAAGAAAAAAGACACAATGAGTAAATTAGAAAAAGACACAATGAGTAAACACTTGATACCTTAGAAGTCACTTTGTCCCATATATGCCACATACATAACCTATGCCGGGAAGTTGGTAAAACATCTAGTATAGTCCTCTTTATTGCAGGATCTTGATCACTAACAATAACTTTAGGTGGATAGCAAAAGCTTTGACATAGTTACGCAATAACCACCTATATGAATCTGCAGTTTCAGATCCAAAAAGGGCAGCACCAAGAGTAACATTTTTGTTATGGTTATCTATACCAGTGAAAGGTACAAAAACCATATCATACTTATCATATATGACACAATAACTATAGTTAGACACAATGAATATATGACACAATGAATCTTATGACACAATGAATCTTATAACACAATGATATAAATGACATAATGAATCTTATGAGACAATGATATATATGACACATTAACACCATGACACAATGAGTCTTATGACACAATGAATCTTATGACACAATGAATATATGACACAATGAATCTTATGACACAATGATATATATGACACAATGAATAATGTAAGTAATAACACAATGGAAAAAAGACACAATGAAAATATGACACAATGAAGAGATTAGAATCATACTTGTTAGATCTATAAATAGCATCAAATCCAACAACATCACTAAAGATCAAGTAATTATTCTTCATAACATCATCAGCCCAAAATAAACCACCTAATGTTCCATCTTCCTTAACAATATATTCATAAATAAAAATCATCAAGTGATCCTTTTTCTTCATAAGAATTTGAACAAGCATATCAGCATCATATTCACCAATATATTTATTTAAATCCCTCTTATAATTCTTGAAATCATTTTTCGTCGCACCTACTTCCGCGTAACCACCACACAAAGTTCTCAATATATGAAAAGCTCGAACGGGACCAATGTTTATACTAGACAAAGCTTGAATTGCACCTTCATTTACATGATCAACCTTTCTAGTAGCAGGTAAAAGATGCACATCATCTTGATCAACAAATAAGTGGTTGTACTCTTCCTTAAAAGAATAAACAAAATACTTACTATTAACTAAACGTAGTTTAAGAATCGCTTCACACCCAACTCTCTTAGATGGTTTACTACCATTTCACTTACATTTATCATCCTCATCATTTGAAGAATCAAATACTTTTACCTTTTTAAACCCTTGCTTCGAACAAACAAAATACTTAAAAGTATTTTACTAGCTTGTATATATTCTGTATGCTTCCTAGCTTCAAAACCACAAGAAAGAGCATACCTTTAGTAAAATGCAAACGCATGCTCAATAGAAACAAACTCCATTTCTACAACATGTTTAATTGAACTCTTTACAAAAGGTATGTAAGATACTCTTCCAGAACCTGGGGATACACATTGTTGGCCAACATCTTTGTAATTTTCAGCATCTATATGAATAAAAGCAACATGTCTTAAAAAGACACAACAACATAAAGACATAATGAGATCAGTTAATATCATACAAAAACACAATATAAATGACACAATCAGTATAAATAATATCATATAACAAATACAACAGCATAAAAGACACAACATATAGAGACTCACCTAATATTTATAAATATGTTCAACAACATATTGATAATGTCCAGAGTAATCTAATAGTAAAGACACAATAACTGTTTTATTCAGACACAATGACGATACAAAAGACACAATGACGAACAAAAAGACACAATGATGATACCTAAGACACAATGATGATGTCAATCAATAACAAAATTCACAGAAATCTGACAGTATAGACACAATGATGATCCAAACGACACAATTATGGTGTGAAAAGTAACATACTATTTCAATTACAGTATATAATCGTCCTCATACGTACCAAACGGATGTTCAATCGTCTATATCGGCGAACATAAATCAAATAGATCAACAGAACTCAACGATCTTCAACAGAAACAACATAAAGCAATCTTCAACAGATGAATTCGATCGTTTGAATCTTCAACGATTGAAATTGATGTAAGCTGAAACTTGGTACGTTTGAATCGATAAATTGAGAGTTTTGTTGAAAACCTCAATCGTACAAAAAAAGTCAATATATATCCCACACCTTCATCTCAATAAATTAGACTTCTTAAATAACCCCTCCTTCCATTTTTAAAAATATACCACATGTCACTCATCGATTGTTTCTCACACTTTTTACATAATGTTCACTTTGTATTTGAACCGGACACTAATGTTATTATTTAATAAGAGAAAGAAACGAAAAAAAAATATTTAGTATGTATAGAATCATACCATACCATGTATCTCCTAAAACTTGTTATGTTAGTATAGATAGATATAAGGATATCTTTAAATAGATATCATAAAAGACAATTCATGATATGATATCTTTTATATCTATACTATATATATAAAGAGTTTAAGAGTGGTATTTTAAGATACCCTAAAAATAAGAACAAAAACTTCTCTAAATGCATAAAATACAATCAATTTTAAGGGTAAAATAGTAATTATATCATTATTTACGGATTATCCCTTATAATTATTTACATAATAACCCTAGACTAACTATCAATTGCAATCAAAATTCTATCCTAATTTTTAGCAACAAACTCCACCAAATATTTTACTTAAATAAAATTCAAATAAGTATCCACCAAATATTCCATCCTAATTTATGTAACTAAAATTATGATATTTATTAATATTTTGATTTTGATTTTGAAAAAAATTATCTATAATTCACGTAAATAAAAATATGATATTTATTAATATTTTGATCAAATTATCAATATTTTACTTAAATAAGATTCAAATAAGTATCCCACCGAATATTCCATCCTAATTTACGTAAATGTATCTCATCAAATATTCCATCCTAATTTACGTAAATAAAATTATGATATTATTAATATTTATTAATATTTTACGGAAAAAATCAGAATGATGTTTCGTCCTCAACTGCATCTACGGCACGACCTGCAAAATGGAAAGAATATAATATATGATACTTCTTAAACAACAAAGCAACAAAAGTTTGCACCACCAGTATCTCTCAAAATGCTCCATTTGTACCAATTACGCTTTACCAGTCACGTGAAATGATACATTTTACTATCTTAAACCCCAGTGTTGGTCAAACATTACAAATGACAAATGAGAGTGATTATTGTAGTTTTCATGAAAGACGAAGGGAGGCTAATAGAAGATATTATGTTGCACAGAGAGATGACATCCAACATATTTCAAATGGTATACATGTTACGCAGATTCCGTTCGACGACTAACCACCCGTACGAGATGTGATCATAGAAGAGGATCCATATAATTTTGTTTATGACCATGTACCTAAAGAGTATCTCAGACTAAAGGAACAAAATCCATGTAAGAAATATTCAGTAAAACGATTTAAATAAGAATTCCCTACCTTTTGTTGCATTAATGGAAAACCAAATTAGCACCTATTGAAATCCATGTTGAATTGTACAAGCTCTTCACGATGCAAATGAAATTGGCAGAATGTTTAGGGCGAACATACGAGCTTATAACGCCAGTTTTTCTTTCGCCTCGATGGGTGTCACGTTAGATGATACACTTACCAATATGAGAGATGGTGTGTATACCTTTCGTGCGCATAAAGGGATTTATCATAGAATTAACCGATTAGTCTCCGAAGATGGAACACCCAGATATTTACAACTGTATTTTTATGATTCTGAAACAAAGTTAGAACACTGGCTCTAATGGCCAAATCTTGATCGGAATATTACTGAGATTTTGTCACGTGTAGTTTCTACAAATCCTTATGTCATTACATTTCGTAGTCTTGCGGACCTAGGCCATTTAAACAACTAATGCTTCGGCTACCGCTGAGTAGAGGATGTACAACATAGTCGAGATCAGTCGGATGTGCGCACATTTCGATTAAATTGATCTCATAGTTATTAGATTACTTCACGATTGAATAAAATGAGTACCAAATTTTTTTCTTAAATTCTTATGTTTAAAAGTTATATTTGTTTATTTGTGTATTACTTTAATGCATTAATGATCTTTTAAACTATTTAATGATTTTAAACTTTTTTAAGTCCGTCGCATCGCGCGGATACCGTGCTAGTCTCTATACATATATTTCATAAAAGCCAATTCATGGTATGTTATTTTGCATTTAATCTTCTCGATCATAAGGACCTGTCCAGCATATTAAGTTATACACATAATATGTTTTTTTTCTTTGTTTTTTTTCAACAAGTCGTATAACATAATGTGTTTGAAAAGAATAAAAAGCGGAGTTTTGTTGTTGAGTTGAGATAAGGGTAACATGATTCCCACACGTGCGTGCACAAGTAGGGTAGGAAGATGTTTTAAATACAAGCAAGAAACGCAAACTAAAAGCAAGCCATGGTTATCTCCGTATCTACGTTTCTCATTCCCCCACTCAAACTCAAACAAAAACTCAACTCAAACAAAAACTCAAAACTCAAACAAAAACTCTTACCCTAAACCCACAACTCCATTCTTCAATCCACACACCCAAAACAAACCCGCTCTTTCTAGGGTTTTCTTTCTTCATCGCTTTTCCTTCGCCTTTCTCTTTTCATCATCGCCCTTACGTAAGTCCCCTTTCGTACGATTAATTTTACTCTATTTCATCGCAACAATCGTCCACTTGTACGTATAGTTTGTTGAATTTTGAGGTTTGTTGATTCGATTGTTGTTTGCTCCGATACGTGTGTGGTGTTGTATGTTATAGACGTATGTTGTTGTTGCGCAGATGCGATGATCATGGTTTGACATAGGTTTTGTGATATGAGTGTTCTTGTGATGAAAGCTTACGGGGTTTTGTTTGAATTTTTGTGTGTTTTTGATGAATCTTAGTGAAGGTAAGTTTTCAAATTTGTTAGGTTTATTTTGGTAGCATTTGATCATATCTATCACCGTGATGATTAGTCCCGTCATAGGATACTAGGATGTTTCTTATGTCTTGTTTTTGTGTATTGTTACACAAGAAGAGTCAACATAAAAGAAGAAAGAATTAATGAATAAGTAAGTGGAAGATTCATGTTTAAAACATTAAACCTTGTATGGGTTATTTTTGTTACGAGTGTATTAAGGTCGGCCAGAATCGAGGTTTAAAGATTATGTGCTTGCGTTGCAAACAGCAGAATGTGAGGGCTTGCCGAAAAAACTAATCATATGCCATATAGGAGACCGAACTTGTTTGGGTCAACAGATTCTGGGGGATGATTTAACTACTTTAGATTTGAGTAGGGGTTTTGAATTGTTTATTTATATTCAATGTACCCGTACTGGTATTTATGGGTCTATCATCTTTGTAATTGGACCTATAGTAGAATGCCTTCAAATTATTAGTTACAATGTTTACATATTCAACATTGAGAGAAGATGAGGAAATTCTAAAGTTATGTTGCTAACGCTACGTATATATTCTCAAATCAAGAATTGAGATCTTTACTGATTTTATTATTTGTTAAGTGAGTGGAAGAAAATAAATGTTGCCAGGTATATACTGCAAGAAATTCAATGAGTGAGTTTAAACTTTTTGTCCCCACATGGTAGTAAGTGATAGTCACATGGTAGTTAATAACTCTGTAGACGATGGTCTTTTCGCTGACCATATCTATAACGTTCTTTTACATGTTTTCTAGTATAGTATTTTCATCTTACGGAAGCAGCCTTCTGATAGAAACATGCATCTTTTTTGCAGGCACTATCTTGGAGGTTTATCAAGCAAAGCTACATAAAATTTTCTTTATTGTTTAAATAAAGTTGATATATGGATTCCATGGATCTTAAAGGTATTGCATGGGTTGGTCATATATACCAAAAGTTTGAAGCAATGTGTTTGGAGGTTGAAGAAGCTATGTGTCAGGTATAACCAATTCCCCAGTTATTATTTTTCTTTGAACCAGTCAAGCACTCAAGCACTTGTATATTGCCTTTGAGGCTCTGCTTCTCTATATATAAACGGGGGATACTGGAGTTTATAAAATAGCATAGGTACTAAAAATGTCTTATGTTGATTTGCTACGCAAAACACTCTAGCACACATAGCAGCAGTATCATTATACATGTAGTTATTGTCTCTATTCCTTCAAAACTGCTATTTGCATTTACATTGGTGTGACTATTTTGACATTTTTAGTCCTTTAGTGAAAAATGTGAGTTCGGGATGCGGCTTTGACGCGGTCTTTTTTGTCTTGATGTGGATGTATAAATACTATGTCTGTCATTCCGAGAAACTTTGGAAATGATTATTTGATGTCATAATACTCTTATTTAGTGTTCGGATAAACGTGTTCCACCTTTTGCTTGTCTGAATTGTTGTCAAATTATCAGTTTTTGCTAATCACTGCCGTACAAACTACAACAAAAACAATAATGTAAGGATAATAAAATGTATCTTTTTACCCATTTAAACATACTTTGGGGAAATTTTGCTCTGATTTTTATCCTAACCTTGTCATTTTTATCTATTAATTTCTTATATTATTAGATTTGCTGAAGACCAAAAATTTATCTATTTTTTACAGCCCTGTTATATTACAGCTGATTATTAAATTTATTATAAGAATTCAAAATGCTTCTTGAAACATCCTCTTAATTGCTTGAACCTCAAAGTTTAAGTTCTTACTCTCACTGTTGGTTACTTGGTTCCTGGTAACTTAATATACGTGACCACTTCTCTCAGGAAACAGCTAAATATGTTGAAAATCAAGTCCAGACTGTGGGTACAGGTGTGAAAAGGTTCTGTTCTGATGTGATGCAGGATTTGCTTCCTCCATCATCAAAGGATCTCTCTAGAGTTGCTAGTGCTGATTTGTTACTTAACCCTTATCTTGAATTTGGAATGCACAAGAAATCAGTATCAAACATCAAGGAAGATGCTATCAATATCAACCCTGACTGTGTCAAGGGTATCTCTGAGGATAAACCAAACTCCAGCAATGATGTGTGGGAAGACTGGTCTGCCGCATCATTTAATTGGGATATAAGTGATAAAGATGAAGAAAATTGTGAGCAGATGGCCATGCAAACATCGAATGAAACCCCTGTCACAACTGTATCTACTAAATCCACTGCCAAGGTAGTGAAAAGATCCAGATGTGTCTCCTCTAGCAATATCGTAAGAGCAGAACGTAGAGGTAATTCTTCACAACTTCATCTTTTTTCACATCTAGGCATTTCAACATTCTTCCTGTTATTTCCTGTGGACTGCAGGTACATATGAAAGTAGTAGGTTGGTTTCTCAGGTGGGTTCACAGGCTATTTCTAATAAACCAAGTCGTCAGTCCATTGAAGGGGACGTATCCCATACAGGTAGCTTCTATGAACTTTCATTTCCAATTATGACATAATGTTGATATCGTGGTGTAATACCAGTACAACAAAGTTGTGTAATGATAGGTATTCAGGGAGACAAATGGGTTACTTTTTCTTGCAACTCTACACAAAATTGCATATTGTGATTAATGTGGGATATTGGAGTTTGGTAACTCAATAAGAATGAAAATCCTTAAAAAAACAGGATATAAAAGTGAAGTACAAAGCCGGATATTTAACTCAACCCTAGTTCATCTTCAAATTAAGCATTCCTTTTTATTCCCCTAGTCGTACTTATATAGAATATCATAATTAAGGAAATAGCATAATTGCTTATATGTGAATATGTTAATTCTGGTAATAAGTAATAACATAATTACATACATAAAATGAACTATAGACCTTAGGCGCAAGTGCGCAACCCTCTCGGGGCGAGGGCTTGTGTGTGGCCTAAATAGCTGTTGCAATATGCATCTATTTTTCATATCAAAGCAACCCGGTCAAATATTAGATTTTACCATGAATGCATCTGGAAGATTAATTTCAATCTCCAATTTATATATATATTTTGTCCTGGCTGCAGATTCTTCTGAAAATCGAAGGTCTATATCTGTACCTCAGATAGGTTCAAATGTTGTTGCTGATGCTCAGTGTGGTCAATCTGTTGGTGATGAGTTTAGGCCTCGTACAGGTAATGAAGTTTCACTAATCCATTTTGTTTGAACGCTTAACTTATTACTCAAACTTTTATTCGATGTTCAAGTGAACTTATGAAGCACGTAGGAAATTTTGTTTCACTTATATATTATCTACTCTGCCTTTCTTTGCATGCATATTGAAGTTTAAAGGTCTGTCATATATTATGTTACCAAAATTGGTATTTTGTGACTGATTTTTTAAGCTGTGCTTTGGTTTTATAAAGTATTATAATCTCATTTAGAGTTTCTTCATATGTCTACCATTGCTCTAAATGGTGAACACACATAATTACATGTTTTGTAAGATGTTAAGTATCCTGATTTTTTAATGTTCACTTCCGTGTTTCATTCTTTTTGTTGAGTGACAATTTTGACCCATTTACTTTTAAGTGGCTCGATAGAGATTATTTTTGATCTTTAACAAGTCAAACTACTAAAACAAAATTAAAAGATAAGTTTAGAAGAAAATGGGTCGAATAGGTTGACCGATGAAGTTGTCCAATGTGTACATTTAATGCACAAAACCACTTAAATCATTCCCTTTTTTTTTTAGATTTAGAGTATTTTTGAAATAATCAAATTCTGTAATCAATTATTATATTCGACATAATCTATCTATAAGAAATTAAAATTGTTGGACAAAAAAGGTGACTTGTCCACCCAAATTGATTTTTTTGGCTTGTGAAAAAAAGATGATTGCTACTAGACAGCTTTCAAATCTCCCTTGGCACCATTGACATGGTTGCATGACGCACTTATCTACAAAGCTATATAATTTAATCTTTTGGCTCATTTACAACTTTTTTTAATATCATTCAAATTGTATAGGAAGTTCAGCAGATTGCGATCCAGATATAGGAGAGGAAACTAAAAGTGATGCTAGCATGCAAACAATGGAACCTATCGGACGTGAATTTGAATCAGGATTTGAGGAAATGTGTGTTTTAGTGGATGGAAATGATTATCTTCCTGGTATCAATAAAGAAGAAATAAGACAGTCATACAAGGTATTTTATTCTTCCTTTTTTTATGAGCAATTTCTCGTTCACAAGTGAATGGGTTATGTTTGATCTCTTGACAGGTTAAATGGGTAAGATACAAAAAAATAGCTTAAAAAGAATTCTCTAATATCATTTTACTTAAATAATCTGATTATTAATGAACATAAGATATTTGTTATCTTATTCGACTCGTCATAACACTTGGTATAAATACAGAGATATAATACATGCAAACTTCTCGTGTCATGACGTCGCCAGACACAATGGTGACTTGTGTCGTGGTTAGTCAGTTCCACGACTATCATAGTCTTATTGATTCTAAATCCAAAATACACATAGTTCACAAATGAATACAAATGATATACATTACAAATGCAAACTAATGAAATCCTGAGGGTCTCTGCTAAGGCATCAGCATTAGCTATCCTCTTTGATTATGTTCACCTGAAAAGATATGCTCAAAAAAATAGCTTAAAAAGAATTCTCTAATATCATTTTACTTAAATAATCTGATTATTAATGAACATAAGATATTTTGTTATCTTATTCGACTCCCTAATTATTTATAAAAAGATGAATAGTTTTGACTAAAGGTGTTTCAAGTCAACCCAACCGGACCTGCCCTGCACCCTAAGAGTACCCATTTTGACTTCTAAGCCTCTGCCTAATACGTCCATTTTGCCAGACTTAACAAGTGGCGTTCATAAACTTTTAAAACCAACCTAACTGCCCCAAACCAAAGCAATTTGGCTAGTTTGAAATTTACACGGTTTGGTTATGGCGGTTTAACTTCTGGCTGCTGGTTTGGAACTTGGATACGGGCGTTAAACCTTTTGTAATATTTATTTATTTATTTTTTGAGTATTTAGTTTTGTACATGTATTATATTTATGAACCCTTTCTGTCGTTTTAAAATTCTAATACAAACTAATAATTTTGAGGAAAAAGAAATTGTTCCAAACCACAAACCCACGGGTGCGGCTGTTTGACCAGACCCACCCGGTTTCCGAATAGTAGTTAGCCATTCCGCCCAAATTTCTTTTTCAAATTCAGACAAACCTGGTGGTGAATACCCCTACATTTTATCTCGGATGTGTTGAAGCTTACAGTTTCTTGCTTAAATCCGTTTACTGCAGAAGAAGATTCAGAACACGTTTTTGTTGAAAAAGAAATCTGTGAGGAAACAGGAATACAAGCAACTTGCTGCACAATATAGCATTGCTAATGCAGATATGGACACTAAATGTGATAAGGCGATTCCGCTTGCACAAGCTCTTTCAGAAAACGTAAAAGCAAACAAGTTGGCAACTCATGACTCACTAGAGTCGGAATGGGAGCTTCTCTAGATACCATAATCGATGCCTTTGTAAATAAATTCCTACATGTGTCTGCTTTCAGCCCGCTTTCCATCACAATTCAACGGTTATTGTGCATGAAAAAGCCCGATGATCTCCTGATTCGTGGCAAGGGAGCTGTTAATAGTGTTGATCGTGGAGAGTACAGTCTTTGAGATTATTTATTTAAGCTTTCATTTGGTGCCGTAGTAACTATATTGTACATGAAATGGTCGATCCTTTGGTCATTCTTGTTATGGATTTAAGATAACCTCTGGTTCTCGAACTTTAGTAGTTTGAACATGCCATAATCAGCATCTCAAGTTGGTTATATCTATGTTTGCCTTAAGAATGTTTCATATTGTGAGGGTTTGATGTCCTTTGTCACAAGGTTTATAGTTGTCCTGAAGCTACAAGGTTAGGCCCAGAAAAGTATCAATTTGTTTAGGTCAAAACATAATGATATTATAGATTCTTGAATTTCAATGGGTTGAAGATGTTGCTTGCTAGCTTTTCATATTTAGTTTTGAAGATGTTGGTAAGTTTAACATATTAAGGGGAGTGTTGTAGCTGCAGGTTGTTAGTATGCATACGTCTAGCTAGGGGTGTTCAAAGTCGGGTATTTGGATTTTCGGATATCTGATTTTCGGATATCCGAAATTTTCGGATAGTAGATATTACTATCCGAAATTCGGATACGGATTCGGATAGTATCCAAATATCCGGAAAAAAATGAAAAAAACATCTAATTTGCATTTCATTCATTCCAATGTTAAGTTACTTACCAAAAGTCCTAATACAAATAAACTCAAAGTACCAATACATCAAATAAGATAGTGTTTAAGTTAAATACAAAAACTCAAAGTATAAATACATCCAACTTAAAGCATCTTAAAACATACAAAAACCAAATCACCATTCATTCTTCATATCCTAGTATCAGACTAGTCCACTTTTTTGCATCATCACCATTCACCACAACCTATAAGTCAACAACTCAAAAACAATTAGATAAATGAGAATCATTTGTTTTTGTTTTTCACTTTTTTGCATCGTCACCATTCACCATTCATTCTTCATATCCGAGTATCCGATTAGGGGTTTTGACAAAATCTTGCTTTTCTCCTTTATGGCTTTATTACTATATTAGAGATTAATTAAAAAAAATTAAAAACACATATTTTCGGATAATCGGATATCCGAATATCCGAAATTTTTAAGAATTGATATCCGAAACTGAATTTTCGGATATCCGAAACTCGGGTATCCGAAATTTCGGGTATCTGAATTTTTGGGTAATTCGGGTTCAGAATATCGGATTTTCGGATCGGAATTTCGGATACGAACTTTTTAAACACCCCTACGTCCAGCTCTATGCTGCTGTTAGGAAAACCGCCCCATCCTATGTGCTCTGCGAGAAGTTGAATTAAAGAAATATTAAATAGTTTGTTAAAAAAAATTAATTAGAAATATCGAAACGATCTTAATCCTAAATAAATTCAAGTTTCGAAATAAAATCTAGATAAACCTATGAAATGTGAAAAATAAAATTTTAAAAACATATACATAAATATAATACACTAGCTATAGTAACCCGTGTGTTACACGGGTTGATTAAATAAAAAATTAATATAACAAAATTTATTAATTATAAAATAATATTTAAGATATAATCATTGAAATTATGTATTAGAAATGACTGTAAGTTATAAAATAGTGATATCAACTTTTTAAAATTTATTTTTTTTCAAAAAAAAAATTTTGTTCTAAAACAAACCGTATAAAAATGTCATTTTTAAAAATTTTCTTATTATAACTCTTAAATTTAATTATTTTTTATTTTAAAAAATAACTTTTTAAAAATACCAATTTTAAATATTTCATATTTTTAAAAAAAGTCTTATGCTTTAAACAAATTTATTATTTTACAAAAAATTGTTTATTTAAAAATAACATTAATAAATAGATCTCTTTATTAATTTATAAATCTAAAAAAGTGTTAAATAGTATTATTAGTAATTAAGGTAATTATTTAATAGAAGAGAGAGGCGGAAAAATTTTGGTGAGAATGATTGTGGTGTTGACACGTGTCATCACAGATACCCTTTTATTAGAGTAGGAAGATAATACAAATAAAAAATTAGCTTAATAAAATTTTGAAATAACACAGTAAACTACTACTTTTATAAGTAAAATTTAAATAGGTAAAAAAGTATAACGAGGCTTATGGAATGGGGACATTTAAAAGTAAAATAATCATATTTTGATGAATTATGTTTTTTCTTGTGACAAACCTGTTAGTTGTACCGAAGCCATGTAGAAGGCGCATAAAAGTTTAGGGTCAGAATAGCCTGTTTATAGTAGTATCAATTTGGTACTGCTTAAGAACACATTTTTATAAGAATCAAACAATAATTGTAATTAAAATAGTTAATAATTATTATGTGAGTGGTGAAAATGATCCAGCTTTTACCTTTTGTTTTAGATAGGGTATAATGACAAAAAGTACTTTGATCTAAAAAATAAGAAGGATTCTAGATTCGACATGTGACTTTTTATAGATTTTTTATCATTTGTTATATGTATTCTTTATATTTTATGATTTAAATATTTTCAAGTTATTTTTATCATTCTTTTTTATATATTACACAAAATTATTTTAAATTTTATTATTGTGCTTTTTACAATTGAAAGTATACACTAATATTATTTCACTAATTTTTTTTCAAAAGTCATCATATTAGAAAATAAAATAGTATTTAGCAACAACAATGCAAAGAAACACAATGACACATTTATTATTGTATTTTACATTTATCATTTTATGTTATTTTATTGACTGTTTATAATATATTGGATAAATCAATTATTATATTATTGTAGTTTACATAATAGAAGTATACAACGATGTTATCTCACCATTACGTGTTCAAGAACTCATTTATTATTGTAGTTTGATTTTATTTCTTTAATATGGTATATTATTAATTGGTGCAGTTTAAAATTAAAAAAAGTTGGATAACATTACCGTTTAAAACATGTCTTCCTTGAGACAATTATATTGATTAGTATCATTGCAATCGTTGAATAATATGGCTGTATTACAACAAAACTGGTAAAAGTCAAAAAGGCTATAAATACTTATTTAATATTTAATTGATGAGTTTTAATTGTGAACATGAATATAACCAACTTATAATTTGATTTACAGATTTGAGAACTTGCTAAACTTTTTTATTTATTTATTCAATCATGTTCTCATTATTTTATAAGTCCTAATTTAGATTAGATAAGGTCGAACTGATTTCGTATAAAGCGGTGTTTATTTGGTTAATCAAGGAATTTAAAGTGGAACGCATATAGTGAATTAATAAATTCTATACACGCCTTACAAAAAAAAAAAAAAATTCTATACACTGCAATACAGGTATTATGATTAGTTTGATTTGATTCGAAGGTAAGTCATCTTTCCTTAATAATCATTTCAAAATCATGATATAAAATAACATTATGTTCAATCATGATGTCTAGTGTAAGGTATAATTAGAATTATTTTACGTGCCTTAATCAAATTGTTCTTCTAAGTGCTTTGGGAGTGGGCCTTAAGTTGAAAACTATCTATTATTCTTATTTAATTTAATCCTACAGTAAAATAATGTGTATTCTTTTGCTTTTATACCTAAAAATTATAAAAGAGAGTAAATACTGCATCACAACATAACGAATATAACGTGACACTCAATTATAGGTGTAGTTTTGATCCAACACCTTGTTTAAACTTAATTTGCGGGATTCGAAGAATCATTTTTAGTTTCTTAGTGTTGAAAATGTCTTCGATCATGGTCGAATGATTTGATGAAAATGACCAGTGACGGAGCTTGAACATCCCCGTAAGGGGCGGGGGCAAAATTATTTTTTTAGGGGGGGCGAATTTGATATTTATATAAAAAATTTACACTACTGGAACAAAAATTACACTACCGGGCAAAAAATACACTACCGGCCAAAAATACACTACCTTACGGGCCAAAAAATTTATTACACTACGATGGAAAAAAGAGGGGAGCAGCCCCCCCCCCCCCCCCCCCCCCCCCCCCGCTCCACTATCCTCCGCCCTTGAAAATGACTACGACTTGGTTTTTTGCTTGTGTATGTATCAATCGAACATTAATCTTTTCTGTATATTTACTGTAAAGTGATATGAAGTGTTAATATGTTTACTTTAATTCCACTAAACAATTAATTATTCCCATGACAAATAAGATGCCGGGTTTTGTATATTTCAAATAAAATTCCAATAAGACTCTTCAATCAAATTGCATTCCCTTTTCTACATTCATGCTAAAAGCTTAGCATTCATATAAGGTTCTTCATTCTTATTAATATAATTATACTAAAAATTATTATTTTTTCTCTTCCGTTCTAAATTAAATAATATTTTTTTATACTTTTGTCACTATTTTCTCTATTCTCTGCTCACAACTACCTTTAAAATATTAAAAAAATTATAAGGGTTGAATGGTGATTTTTCAAATATACAGATGGACAATAACATATTTATCTACTCCCACTCACAACCATTTACAACCATTTATTAAAATATAAAAACACACTCACATAAATATAGAAAGTCCACTGTAAATGCTCTAAAAAACATCGCTTGACATTCGATGAGAGTGTCATTAGGTCTGCAGTTCTCCGTACTTAAGATCTATTATGTGTAACTTTTTCACTTATTATGATCCCTTATATCAACGGTATCGGTGGGGATGATCACCCCCACCCCCGCACCCCCCACTAATGCTTAAAAGTTAAGAAAAAGGATGAAAGATAAAAGATAAAAGATGGGCATTTTCATGTTGAAAGATATGTTGTTAAATAATGATGGATGCTAAGATAACCCTAAGACCATAAACACGAAAATGAAACACCAAGGGCCCATAACTCGGGTGGAGACTCATTCATGTTGTTTAAACCTCCATCTTGTCATTAACAAACTTGATAATGACATATATATATATATATATATAGGGAGGATCAAATAAAAACCTGTTTATAATGAAAACCATGAAACTAGGGGTTACATATATGTAAGTACATTACAAAGTGTAACTAGAGTTACATATATGAAGGGTTATGTATGTAAGTACGTGTTACCAAGTGTACAACAAGAGTTATGTACATCTAACTCGTACAAGTTACGTATACGTAACTCGATTCATTATCATCGTCAACCTTGAGTTTAAACTAAAAATAAATAATGATCTAAAAAATAAGGTTAAAGTTTACTCAAATAACTTTAAACAATTAAAAAATTAAATCAATTATCCCCTATATGATTGAATAGTGGTGGTTTTCACGGTTTTCAATTATAAACATGTTTTCATTTGATCTTCCCCTAAATATATATATATATATATCTATATATATATTATATATTATATATATATATATATATATATATATATATATATATATATATATATATATATATATATATATATATATATATATATATATATATATTATATATATATATATATAGGTCAGGTCTTGCAGGACTCGATTTATTTTGAGAACCAGAACCAATAACATCATTGATTACTTGTTCAATGGTTATGATTAAAATAGTAAAAAATGTACATATCCGTTTAATTTAATGAGTCAAAATTAGAAAAGGGTATAGCTGTAAAAATACATTCCTCTCTCAATTAGTTAGTATTAATTATGATCTCTCCTCTGTCCTCTCTAATCTCTCCTTCTATACAAAAATTAAATATATGCAATTCTCAACTACCACTCAGTATCTCACCCATTTTTCTAGAATCATTTCATCATTGAATTAAAGAAAAACCAATTAATTTACATATATATAAACCAATGTAGTTTAAAGATGTATGTTAACAGTTTACAATTACTTATACATAAGGTAGTACATTTCATTTTACACTACCATTTAAAAAAAAGTAAAGGAAACATATATAGATAGGTAAATTTATATCAGAACAACTTAGTGTATGAAACAAATAAACAACACATAATATAAGATTTAAGGCAATAATAAACATGTTACATATATGTTAGTTTTATGATACTACTTTACGAACTCAAGCAAAACATATATTGCAGGATCGATTATGGGTGTTTTTATCTCAACTCACTGTGACACAACACTCAGCAAGTAGTCTATGAAGAGTTGATCACAATATAACAAGTAACAAGCAGTAAGAAAATTAACACAGCAAGTAAATTTTCAAGGTATTTTTATATATTGCTTCTCAACTCAAAGGATTACAAGACTCTTGGACTCAAATCACTTATCTAAAGAGTACAAGGAGAAGATATATAATACTACCTACAGCCGGATATACTTTGATACCAGCTGGACACCTCTAACCTTACATCTATACTACAAGACTCTAGGTGAGGTCTTTCAGACATTTTGCCTGAGAGTTGGTAGTCAGGACATGTCCCTGACTTACCTTTTGTCACAACTAAAGTTGGTAACATGTACTATCATAAAAAGGTGAACAGTAGAATAAAGTATGGTCAACAACATGGCTCTTTAGGAAGATGCCATGCTGTATCAGAGGTCTGCAGCGGACTGACAGGGACCATACTTTTATCTGCTGGACATAGCAATGTCTTCCGAAGGATAAAAGTGCTACGGAAGTATAACTTCTTCGAAGGCACTTATACTTAGGAAGACTGCTTCTTCCGAAGCTTGGAGTCTTCTTTGTCTTCGGAAGCAGACTTTGTCTTCAGCTCTTTCATCAGACTTTATCTTCGGAAGCTTTCAGACTTTGTCTTCAGCTCTTTCATCAGACTTTGTATTCGGAAGCTTTCAGACTTTGTTTTCAGCTCTTTCATCAGACTTTGTCTTTGGAAGCTGACTTTGTCTTCAGCTCTTTCATCAGACTTTGTCTTCGGAAGCTAACTTTGTCTTCAGCTCTTTCATCATACTTTGTCTTCGGAAGATAGTCTTCAGCTGTGGTCTTCAGCTGTTGTCTTCAGCAGTTGAACTTCAGCTTTTGCCTTCAGTAGATATCTTCAGCTGCTGTTGTTCCCAGACTCTCGGAAGATCTCTTGCTTGGCTTCGGAAACCCTTCAATGTAGCACCAAAAGTGACTATG
Organism: Flaveria linearis; assembly: GCA_024085815.1. NCBI lineage: Eukaryota > Viridiplantae > Streptophyta > Magnoliopsida > Asterales > Asteraceae > Flaveria > Flaveria linearis. Next base: position 29,880,087 of record CM044009.1, on the reverse strand, counting down.
AAGTGGTTTTGGTTGCACCAGCCTTATCATGATCCAACAAACTCCCCCTAGGCTGATGCTACCAAAACTTCACTTCTCTCTTCTTCAAAGCTCTCAGCACCAAGGAAAGTAAGTGTTTATCAGTGTTTTCATTCTTTCCTCCTGCTGTGGTGCTAAGAATCTTGTACAGATCCTTGGTGGACAGAACCTCTACTCTGTCACCTTGGATAGTGTACCCTCTGTTGTGGCCCTCTGAAAAGAGTTAGTTGATGGGAAGTATTTCATATTCCCATCGAACTATTGGTTCCAATTCTGGACCTTCCACCATCTGTAGAAAGGCTGTGCCTTGGTGGTTGGTCTTTCCTTGTCTTCCACTCCTTTCAACTTCAACTCTTCTTCAATCTTGGCTCTTCTACTTCGTTCAGCCAAGTGGAGACCGCTGATATGGTTCCTGATGTGTGCAGCAGTCTCAGAGTTGGAGGGATTGGAGAATGGCTTCTCAGCAAGCTCAGCAAGGTCGAATCTGCTGAGATGCAATAAAGATGTGGCATTGAGCCTGTTGGTTTCACCATTCTCCCTTTCCACAACGAAGTTGTGAGAAGGTTCATCGAACCTCCACTGGATTATAGCATTTTCTAGGTCCAGAGATTGACCAGAAATCCTGTCCTCTTTCCTGGTATCCAGCAGAGTCACCAGTCTCCTTCTTAGTCTCTTCTCCTCAGCATTGAGGGTATCGGAGTTGAGACCAAGAAGTCTTGCAGCCTGGCCCAAAGTGTCTCTAGGCAACTCAAGAATTGGCCTAGGGTGAGGGAGCTTGAAGAGTTATCAACATAGTGATGTTGATAAGCTCTCCCTCACAGGGAATACTGCTCAAAGTGGTGCAGTTGATGAGCCTCGTCTTGAACTCCTTTATTTCCTCAAAGGAGAGATGTTGAGGAGGCTGAGGGTGGTCTTTGGTTTTTGTTGGGTAGGCTTAGGTTTAGTGGTTTTGGTTTGTGTCTTGGGTTTTAGGATGGGTAGTTTGGGTGGTTGAGGTGATGTAGTAGGTTTGGGTAGAGTTGGGTTGAGGGTGAAGGTTTCGTCAATGGGTTCGGTTTTGATGGGAAAAGGGGTTGGTTCTGGTGTGGGTTGTGGCTGTGGTTGAGTGGCTGGGGTTGAGACCGTTCCCTGTACCCTCCTGTACATCTCCCTTCTCTTCCCCAGACGGATGTCAGCTTTGATTCACTGACTATCCGTTGGAGTGTCCTTTCGGACATGGGTCTCACCTGCCTACCAGAGAAGCCATGAGCCCGGAGATAGTCTTTCATCCAGGCTTTGTCATTGGACTTCTTGGTGGCAGTGACCCCCCTTCTCTTCTCCCTCCTCTTCTTCTCCCTCAACTTCTCCTAGCAGCCTTCTTCCTTTCCTTCTCCATTTGATCCTGCTCTTTATTGTGGAGCAGCAGGATCATGTCATTGTCATGTGGAGACAGTTCAGGAAGACTGAAGCCTCTTGAGAGCAGGAACTTGATCCTATCCTCTCTCAGCTTCAGGGCTGCCTCCCTTCGCTCTTCTTCTTCTCTCTCCAAGGCCAACCTGGCTTGTTCTTCTTGTTTTAGCCTAGTTGACCTCTCCAAAGTCACCAACTCCTCTAGTGGTAGCAGGAGTATCTCCTCATTGGCAGCTCCTAGACTGATGAGCTGGTCAATAAGTGCTGTTCTTCTCCTTTGGTTGATTTCTTCCTGATTGGCTGCAGCTGCCTTAGAACTAGCAGCTAGCAGCTTTTCAGTAGAAACCTACCTTTCTTTTGGAGCTTCTCAATCCTCTCCTCCTCCTGAAGCTCTTCCGCAGTCAATTTTCGTTTTCCTTTGTCTTGGCGGTGCTTGACTGCGGTGGTTCTTGGATGGATGGTTGTGATTGAGAGAGAAGTTCAGCTGGTGTTTGGGTTGGAGGAATGTCAGAAATGTCCTCCCTGCTCACCTCAGATGCTATTTCAGCAATAACATCTGTGATGGTCAGTTCCTCGGACATCTGAAATAAGCCTTCCGCAGCTTCTATTTCGGCCTCGGAAGACTTTTCTAGTTCTTCTGAGACTTCCATGTCAGCTTCGGAAGCTTCAGCTTGAGCTTCGAAAGATGAGACTGCTGCAAGTTCTGTCCCAACTGTTTCAGTTGCTGGGCCATCAGTCCCCATTTCCCCTTCGAAGCTAATCTCAGGTTCCATGTGGACCTTAGGTTGACCAACTTCTTCCACAGTGGTAGAAGGTGCAGTCAGTCTTTGAAGCTCCTCAGCCCCAAAGTATATAAGTGTGGTGTCGGGGCTGGGCTGTTCTAGGGATGATCTCAATACAAACTTTGTGAAAGTCTGTAGAGATCTTGAAGCATCTTGAGTCAATCTCTAGAAAGGATTGAGATGACTCAGGTAATGTGATGAGTTGGGAAGAAACGAATTTGGTCTGTGGTTCCTCAGATGTTTGTCTCTGAACTTTCTCCCCCTTTTTGGTAGCATCATCTTGAGAGCTAGATGAGCTAGAGGAAGAAGTCATTGAAGACCTGAATTGGTACATGCCTAACAGACCTCTCCGTCTGTTTCTCAGCTAGTTTAGCCTTGAGAGTGTTAATCTCAAGTTGCTGAGGGCAATCCTTGATTCTAAGATCCTCACCTGTGATTCCAGGTTGGAGACCTTAGAAAGCAAGTACTGAAGTGTTAGTTGCATACTTCCCTCATCTTCATGAGAAGAATCACGGGAGATGAGATAACATACCTAGTATGCTCACTCTCACCACCAGATGTGGCTTCTTGGCACCCTGGTTTCCTTTGCTCAGAGTCATCTCTTTTCAGAGATGTCAATGGGCAAAGTTGCCGTAGACTCAGTCCTAATTATGTTACCACTGTCCTGAGAGGTCAATGAGAGACTCTGAGTAGTGGCAGCTGAGTCTACATGAGTCCCTCCACATCAGTGGACTCACCTCAGTAACTGGCTTCTGATGGGGGCTAGAGACAAGGGATCCCTCTTGGCTCTGTTGATCTTTCAGAGGGTGTTGTAGATCAACTTCATGGCCATGGAGAATGTAATCTCTTCATCAGTGCGTAGTAAAAGGTCAGTGAATGAGAGGGTGGTTAGTCCTACTGACCCGGGACCTAGATCAATGTCTACAGGCATTGAGCCTATGGTGGGGCTGTCCCTAGAAGGCTGCACAGGGAGTGTAGAGCTCACCCTGTGGGCTTAAGGCTTGGGGTTCGGGCTCAGGGGTTTGAGACTGAGGAGGCTCAAAACCCACATTGAGGTCAATTGTGAAGGATGGTATGACCTCAGAGACTGAGTGGGAGCCCATGATTCCACTCTAGCCCTTTGGGTGTGAACAGGAGGAGCTTGTTCAATCAGAGTAGATTGAACAAGGGTTCGTTTTGGACGTCTCTGGTATGTAGCTTTGATGTGGTGAAGAAGGTTTTGGCATTGTGGTGGATGTGCTGGTGTGGGTTCATCACCTGTAGGGATAACAGGGATGTCACCAGGAGCTATGCGCTCAGTCATCTCTGGAGGTAGTGGAGTGTACCTTCCAGTGAAGTTGGCGGACATCTTCTTCAGTATCTTGAAGATGGTAGGTCTCACTTGTGGAACAGTAAGAGCAGCTGCGCAGACAAGCTTGCTCGGTTCCATCTCACAGTTGATTATGTGTTGAATAAATCGGGGATACATGAAGAATGTATCCCTGCTCAGATTTCCGATAAGGTTGGTCAACACAAATCGTGAGTAGTTGAAGCGAAGACCTCTCACCAACCCATGAACTAGGCATCCTAGTTCATATGGGATTTGATCCCAACCCCCTGATTTGTTGGAGAGGCAATGCAGGATAATATGCAGCAGGAACTTCAATGGTAAGAGAATTGACACTGGTTGATCTGCTGACATCTCCTCCATATCCCATGAGGATATAGGTGCCTTCCAAGTCTTCTTTGGGGAACTCAGTAGAGCCCCATCATCATGGAGCTCGAGATGCTCCCTGATGAGCTGTTCAGTGATGACCAACTCTTGGCCACAAATGCGGGTTCTCAGGACTCGAACCCCATTCAGAACTGCAGTTTGACCGTTGCTCAAGAATTCGGTCCATATGATTGGAGTATACGGTTGGGTTAACAGTTAGTGCAGTGAGGTAGTGGATTCAGTAAGAAAGGTGATGATTTGGGTGAAGTCGACATCCCTTGACGAATCAAGTAATGCGACTTGTTGTGCTGAGGGTTTAGCGCCATTGAAGAAAAGGTAAGCTTGAAATTTGGGTGAAATTGAAGGTTTGACAGTAAAGGGAATAGTTAGGGCTGTAAAGTGGTAAAAGAAGATGAAATTGATCAGTCAAGATTATTTAAAAGGGGTTGAATTGTGGTAGTGGCGGTAATAGGGTAACTGTTTGGGGTTACTGTGGGTGGTATGGTGGTTTACGGCGGAGAAATGATAGTGGCGGCAAGGATAATTTTAAATAATCTGACCATCATGGACAAAATCTTTACTTTTTACAGAGTGGGCCCAAAAGATATCCGTTACATATAAAAACCTTTTCTTCCGAGGTAAAACATTTCCGAAGGTAATTTTCTTCCGAAGGCAATTTCTCTTCCGAAGCACGATATTGCTTCCGAAGGTAAAATTGTCCTTTGAAGGCAATTTATCTTCCGAAGCAAGGCATTGCTTCCGAAGGTAAAGTTGTCTTTCCGAATGGAGAGTTGTATAAGTTTCGGAAGTAGATCTGATGTAAGATCAATCGCTTCTTCCGAGACCAAAAACTCTTCCGAGAAGAAAATTTCCATTGAGGAATTTGGCTTCGGAAGATATTCAAGAATATCTTCCGAGAGTTAATTCCTCTTCGGAAGGAATTTACACTTGGAATAATTTAAAGATCTTTTGTAACAGGCTTAAATTGTATTGACACAAGACTTTACATATTAAAAAGGTTTTCAAAAGAGGTAGTTATTCATGTTTATCATCCCAATTGCTGATATGAGATACTTAAATCTTTGTTCATCAAATGCCTTTGTGAACAAATCAGCATATTGTTCATTTGAGTCAACTTGATTACTTGTCAGCTGTTTCTCATGAATATCTCTAATGAAATGATACCTGATATCAATGTGCTTTGTCTTGGAGTGCTTCACCGGATTCTCAGTAATGGAGATAGCACTGTTGTTGTCAATATGGATAGGAGTAGTCATGAAGTTCAATCCATAGTCTAACATCTAATTTTGAATCCATAGCAGTTGAGCACAGCAGCTAGCAGCAGCAATGTATTCAGCTTCAGCAGTTGATGTAGAGACACAGGATTGTTTCTTGCATTGCCATGAGATAATCCTTCCACCAAGAAATTGACATCCTCCTGATGTTGATTTCTTGTCAATGTTGCAGCCACCATAGTCACTGTCAGAGTATCCATAGAGATTGAAATCACTATTTCTTGGATACCAGAGACCTAGTTTAGGTGCTCTTTTGAGGTATCTGAGGATTCTTTTGCAGCAGCTAGGTGAGACACCTTTGGAGCAGCCTATATCTTGCACAAATGCATGTGGCAAACATGATATCTGGTCTACCTGCAGTGAAATACATCAGAGAACCAATGATTGCTCTATACTGATGTTGATCAGTATCCTCCCCCTCAAGGTAGGGCAAAGATTATGGTTTCTGGGTATGGGTGTCTTGGCTGGTTTACAATCCTTCATTTCAAATCTATCTAAGATGTCTGAGACATACTTAGATTGACTGATGAAGAACCCTTCCTTCATCTGTTTTACCTGAATTCCAAGGAAAAAGTCCATTTTTCCCATGGAACTCATCTCAAACTTCTGCTTCATTATGCTTTCAAAGTCCTTGCACATTTGGTCGTTTGAAGAACCAAATATGATGTCATCAACATAGACTTGTACAAGCAAAATGTCTTCTCCACTCTTTCTGATGAAAAGAGTCTTGTCAATGGTACCTCTAGTGTATCCATTCTTCAGGAGAAACTGAGACAAGGTCTCATACCACAGCCTAGGTGCTTGGTGCAGCCCATATAGAGCTTTATCCAGTTTGCACACGTAGTTGGGGTGCTGTGGGTCTTCAAATCCTGGAGGTGACATACATAGATTTCCCTATCTATATCCCCATATAGAAAAGCACACTTGACATCAAGTTGGTAGACTGCGAAGTTCTTGGATACAGCATAAGCAAGGAAGATCCTAACTGCCTCAAGTCTTGCAACAGGTGCAAAGACATCAGTATAATCGATTCCTTCCTCCTGGGTGTATCCTTGAACTACTAGTCTTGCCTTATTCTTGATAATCAAGCCTCTATCATCTTTCTTGTTCCTAAACACCCATTTAGTGCCTATGGGTACTTGACCAGATGGTAGTGGTATAGATTCAAGACCTTTTGTCTTCTGAATTGAAGCACTCCTCCTGCATCGATTCAACCCAACTACTATCCTTTAAGGCATCTTCTACCTTCTTTGGTTCCATCTGAGACAGAAGCATGAGTACAAGCAGACATTCCCATGATGAGTTTGTCCTCTTGTTCTCACACCCTCAGAGACATTCCCTATGATGTTCTCAGTTGGATGAGTGTTGTGAATCCTAAGACGAGGATCACTTCCAGTTGCAGAGATAAGTCTAGGTTAGACATATTCTGATCAGGAACTGGATCACTCTGTCCAACTGCTGTTTCAAAGTCATTCAATGAGACTGTTTGAATGATTTAGAAACATCATCAATGGTTGGTTGTGAAGTAGATTAACAGTTGCCTGTTCCTTCAGAATACTACTTCCTCAACCTGGTTTGTAATGGATCACCTGAAGAACTTTGAGGTTGATCAAGTGATTCACTTGTTGAAGCTTCATTATTCCTGGAGATAGTTACACTATCAGATCTGTGAATGGTTGAAGCTTGTTGCCTTTCAGCTCTTGGAGAATTTGGAAGAGGTCTGGGAAGCTCAAACAGTTGACTTGCATCAGCATCAGCATCAGCAGCATTCTCTTGAGCACCTGTTCCAGCTGAAACATTCTCACAAGATGGTTTAGAATAGTTTGGAAACAATTCTAAATCAAAGATATACTCAGGTCCATTCCCCCTAACACAAGGAGTGTGCTCATTAACAACTATATTATGATTCCTCAAATTGTTGATTCTTGATATTGTATACTCTATAAGCTTTAGAGCTAGAAGAGTATCCAATAAAGATAGCATCATCCGACTTCTCAGAAACTTTGCTAAGTTGTCCTTTGTGTTAAGTATGGTACACCTGCAGCCAAAGGACCTTAGAAAGCCAATGAACGGTGGCCTCTTGTTCCATAACTCATAAGGGGTTTTTCCATGGGGCTTAACTACAAGAACCCTGTTCTGCACATAGCATGCAGTGCTGACTGCCTCTGCCCAGAATGTTAGAGGCAGCTTTGAATCAGCTAACATGGTCCGAGCAGCCTCAATAAGTGTCCTATTCCTCCTCTCAGCAACACCGTTTTGTTGAGGAGTTCTGGGAGCACTGTATTGTCTGGCAATCCCTTTTGAGTCACAGAATGAGTCAAGAACGAAGTTCTTAAACTCAGTCCCTTGATCACTTCTAATGATCTTGACCTTGTGATCAATTTGATTTTCTATTTTAAGAATAAAAGATTTTAAGTTTCAGCAGTTTCATCTTTACTTCTTAAAAAGAATACCCATGCAAATCTTGTAAAATCATCAACTATCACAAGGCAGTATGATTTCCTTCCAATGCTCATTATACTTGTGGGTCCAAAGAGATCCATGTGCAATAAGTGTAATGGAGTAGTGATAGAGTTAACACATTTGGATTTATGAGATGATCTGTGTTGTTTCCTTTCAGGCATGCAACACAGTTATCTTTGCAGAAAAATTCCTTTTTAGGCAAACTATGTACTAAGTTATTTTTAGCCAATTTATTCATTGTTTAAATTCACATGACACATGCGTTTATGCCATAGTGTTGACTCATCACTATCAGCTTTGGAAAGAAAGCATGATACTTCACCCATAGGAGAAGCATTGTTCATATCCAGCTTGTACATATCCCCTTTCCTGGGAGATCTAAGAAGCACCAATTCCAAAGGAATTGTCATCCCTGGTTTGAGGATAATGCACTCATGTTCTGTGAAGAGCATCTGATGCTTCTGGTCACAGAATTGAGAAACACTTAACAGATTGTGTTCAAGCTGTTTGACAAAGTGAACTTTGTCAATGTTTATTCTGCCATTGGATATACTTCCTCTGCCAGAAATATATTCTCCGGCCTCACCTCCAAATTGGACAGGCCCTCCATCAAAGTTCTGGAATTGTTGAAGGAGAGATCTGTTCCCTGTCATGTTCCTGGAGCATCCACTATCTACAATCCAGACATTGTTGTTCTTGTTAAATGGACGTCCCTGCACATAAGATGAGATGGTTAGTTTTGTTTGGAAGCCCAAGCCTTGCTGGTCTTGGGCTCTTCCAATGATAGTGACATAATTGAACCAAAAGATATGCATTGGGGTTCAATAGAGGTCATTGTTGAAGAAGAGGTTTGGGCTGCAGCATCTTCCTTGATCTTCCAATCCATCCCTTGGTTGATCTTTGAAGATGAGCTTGTTGAAGCTTGTGCAGCATGGCCTTCTTCCGAAGCTTCTTTCTTTTCGGAAGAAGCCTTCACCACCTTTTCTTCCGAAGTAGTCTTCTTCTGAGATGGTTTCAAGGGAGCCTTCTTGTTCTTCCGAACCTTAGAAGGTTTGGCTTCCGAAGCCATTTTCCCTTCGGAAGAAGTAGTTTCTTCCGAAAGCAACTTGGCTTCCGAGACCACTTTCCCTTTTTCATCATTTGGACCTTTTGAAGTGGTCCAACTGAGAAACCTTCTCTGACTCCTTCTTTTCTAACATTATTTGCATAATGTGTGCTTGCTGGATTGTAGTAACAATCTTTAGCCACGTGGTTGTGCAGACCACACATTATGCAGGCAATGTTAGTTTTCTGGGAACTTGCAGGTTGCTGTTTCTTGGATTTCTTCTCTTCATCAGCAACTTTCCCTTTCAACTTATGATCCTTCAGTAGGACAGGAGTGCCGGTATTACACTCCTTTCCTGAATCAGAAGTACCTACCACTTGAAATCCGGCAAAATGAAGACACCCTTTTGCTTTGGGTCGATCTTAAGCTTGGACTCTGCAACCTTCTTGGCAGACCTTCTAGCAGCTTTAGCTCTGCTTCTTCTTGCCTTGGTGGTTAGGATTTCGTCTTCACAGGTGGAGATGAATGTATCCTCCTGTTTCTCCCCTGTGGTGGCCACTATTTTTGCCTCATCCTTTAGTTCCAATGGAGAAGGGTCAGCAGTTGGAACCTCTTGCTCTTTAGTACCACATCTAGGTAGTCTAATAGACTCATAAGAGTGTGGTGGAGCTATTTCATTGGTTCCCAACCCTTCTTTGTTTTGATAAAACATTTTGGAATGAGAGGTTGATGCAAGAATAGTTTGGAAGCTTTGCTCAGCAATAGCTTGCTTCCTGGCCTGAGCCTCAGCTGTGACCAACTGGCTTGAACCTCAGTTAGTTTGGATATCAGATCTTTAATTTGAGTCTTATAATTAGTCTTTTCATGTTTTAAAAGAGACACAGTTTTCTCTAACTCCTCAATTTTCTTTTGATAGTCAGATTCAGCTCTCTTAAAATCAGATTTTAGCACATTTAAAGACTCAACCTCGATCTGATTTCTGAAATGTAAAACTTATAAAGTTTAACTTTAGCAATACAGGCATCAGTACAAAGATGTTCATATACCTGATCATCATCTGTTCCGGCCATGAGTGCTTGAGCAGGAGTCACATCCTGTACCATGAAGCTCCAGTCAACATCTTGAGCCACAACAGCTGTTTCAGTTGACTTCACTTCATGCTTTGAAGCAGTGGGATGTGTGGAGGCCTGTGGGGTTCCCGGTTGTTCTTGGGAGCCTTGCATTCCCTAGCAAAGTGACCAAGTTGGTTGCAGTTGTAACACTTTGCTTTGCTCTTATCAAACCCAAACTGCTGTTGACTGGGTTTTGAGGGAATTGCCTTCCAGTTCTCTTGAAGAACTTCTTCGCTCTGTAAGTTAAAAGAGCCATCTGCTGGACAATATCCATATACTCCACATCATCTGGACTGAAGCACTCAAGATCATCAAAGCAGTATTGAAAATCACCAGAGTGTCCACTTCCAGAGACAAAGGCACAACTATCCTGAGAGGAGTTGTGTTTAACCTTTTGAGACTTTGGAGTCTCAGGTAGAGTAATGTAAGGTCCGCTGTGTGAGTTGTCAGGGTAACACAACAACTGATGTTGTGGTTCCGTGATTTCCCTTTCAACCACATGAAGGGCTGAACTCAGTTGGTTATTGGAGTGACCAGAGGAGTTCTGCATGTTCATCTCCATCTGGAATGCACTTAGGATACCATACAACTCTGTCAAAGAAAGAGTCTTAAGGTCCGAAGTTCTCTTGATTACAACACAGTAATGTATCCATAGTTTTAGGAAGGGAAGACATGAACTTCCTAACTATGTCTCTGTTTTCAAGAGCTACTCCAATATCCTCCAGAGTATCTACTAGCTCAACATACCTGAAGTATTGTTGAGTCAAGGTCTCACCAGCCTTGAAAGTAAATTCTCAAACTGCTGCTTCAAGAGATCCTTCTTGTTCTCTTGGGTTTCCTTTGATCCTTCATACATTAGCTTTAGTGCTTCCCATAAATCTTTGGCAGTTTTGCACTTCTTGAAGCGTCTGTAGACGGAGTTGGGGAGAGCAGTTTGGAGAGAAGTCATAGCCCTTTGATCCAGCTCTATTCTCTTCCTGTCTTCTTCTGAGTAATC